>CABHPP010118981.1:5842-17771 GCA_902168425.1 Peromyscus attwateri | reverse complement strand
TGTGTGTGTTTGTGTATGTGTGTATGTATGTATGTGTTTGTATGGGTGTGTATGTGTTTGACTGTTTCTCCCTTCCAGGCTTAGAATAAATGGAGATAGACCCAGGGGACAGAAGGAGGCTGCAATATCAGTTAATCTTGTAACCCTGACTAGCCTGGAACACACTACACAGACCAGGCATCCCTGGAACTATGGTGATGCCCTGCCTCTGCCTCCTGAGTGATGAAATTACATGCATGCACCATCACACCCTGTTCATGTCAGTGAATATGATAGTTATTAATACTTTCAATCACTGACATGATCCAGACTCAGTTAGGAGAAAAACCTCTGGGCATGTCTGTGAGGGAGTTTCCAGATTAGATTGAGGTGGGAAGATGCACCCAAAATATGGATGGTACCACTCAGTGGACTGGGATCCTGCACTAATAAAAAGGAGAAATTGAGCCTTCATCTCTCTCTGCTTCCTGACACCGGGTGCAATATACCAGCTGTCCTGTGCTTCTGCCTCCAACTAAGAACCCAAACACATCCTTCTTTTCTTCTTTCTTTCTTTCTTTCTTTCTTTCTTTCTTTCTTTCTTCCTTCCTTCCTTCCTTCCTTCCTTCCTTCCTTCCTTCCTTTCTTTCTTTCTTTCTTTCTTTCTTTCTTTCCTTCCTTCCTCCTTTCTCTTTCTTTTTCTTTTTTCTTTTTTTTTTGCCAGGGTTTCTCTGTGTAGCCTTAGCTGTTCTGGCTGTCCTGGAACTTGCTCTGTAGACCAGGCTGGCCTCATCTGCCTGACTCTGCCTTCAGAGTGCTGGGATTAAAGGTGTGCGCCACCATGGCCTGGCTGGCCGACATCCTTCCTTTCTTAAGCTGCTTTGGTCTGGCATTCTGTCTCAGCAGTGAGAGAAGTCATAGGTAAGACTCACAGCGTTCTGACTTATGGCGAGAAAGGCTGGGTGGAGACCGCGGAAGGCTGGGTTATCCCGATACTCTACTCTCATTGTGTAGGTACTGCCAGTGTTACAGCTCTGGAGGGAAAGGTATCCTGACCTGTCGGGAAGTCACGCTATACCTCAAGCTGGGGTGCCTGCCGTGGGGGATGGTCTCCCCACAGGATGTAGCAATCCTGCTCCTCTCAGAGTGAGAGCCATTACAGCTGAGCTCTGCTGCACCCCTGCTTAAGGGGGCTTCCCAGCCGAGGTACCCCTTTCTTCTGCTCTGCTCCCCTGAGGAAACGGCCTAGGAGAGGCATCCATTTCTTATCAGCTCTGGCCCAAGATGTTTCTCCTTCTGCTTCACTCTGCTAAAGGGGAAACCCCTGCAGAAATGTAGCAATCTCCTCCAGCTCCGGCTACAAGTTGTTACCCCTGCTGGCTCGGAAGGGAGTTTCCCAGTGGAAGTATCCATTTCTTCTTCTGCTCAGCTCCCTTAAGGGATCCTCCCAGCGGAGATTCTGCTCTGTGACGGCTAAAGATTTGCACCCAAAACTCTTTTAAGAAAGATTTATTTGGGAAGGAGGAATCCAGAAGAGTGGCTGCCTCTGCCAGGGTGGAGAAGGACAGCTCATAACTGAACAGGCAGAGGAGCTTATATAGGGCTTCTTAGAGGCGGAGTTTTTCCAGGAAGGTTTCCTGCTCTGAGATTGGTTGGTTTTGTTGGCCAGGGGCAAAGTTGGCTCTGGTTTCAGGGTCAGGGTGTGTTTCTTTGGCTCTGGTTTCAGGGCTAAAGTGTTTCTTTCACTGGGCTCTGGTTTCAGGGTCAGGGTGGATTTTCACTGGCTCTGGTCAGGGCCGGGGTGGATTTCTTTGCCTGGCCCCTTTACCCTACAGGTATATTTCTCAGGCAATTGTTTTCAGGCTCAGTTCTGTGATTTGTTTCCTGTTCCTAGCCTAGTCCTGAAGAGGTCTCTCCAGTTCTGTCTCATCCTGTTATAATGTCTTTGTCACTAGATGTCCCCAGGAGGGAAGTCCAGGAGCAGAGATGAGCTGTCTTCCACGGCCACCCAGGTAAGGCCACCCCCGCTGCCTCTCGTGAGCCATGTGAGAGCTTGGTCTCTGCCTTTATTTGGTAGCTCTAACTAGGTGGTAGTTCACATATTTAGAACGGACATGAATGAGAGGTGGCTATTCTCACACACGAAGCCTAGACTTGGATATGAAAAATAAGGAAATCCACAGACAGTTGGAAAAGGGCAAGAAAATAGTGCCCTGCGCTCTGTGTGGAAAAATGCTTGGTGAAGATTTTCCTATGTAATCCCAGGACTCGGGAGGGAATGGTAGGAGGATCAGAAATTCAAGGCTGTCCTCACCTAGATAGTGAATTTGAGGCTAGCCTGGGGTACATGAGGCCCAGGGTTTTGTTTTTTGTTTTTTTTTTGTTGTTGTTGGTTTTTTTTTGGTTGTTTGCTTTGTTTTGTTTTTAAGATGTTTTAGTAAAATTGGGTGCCTAGAGACCTTCAGGGGACAGCCTATTATCAGGATGGTATGGGAATACCAGTCACCATATATATATGTAGAAAGCGAGAGAGAGAGAGAGAGAGAGAGAGAGAGAGAGAGAGAGAGAGACAAAGAAAATGTGGTGAGGCTTTTGAAATAGGGTGAGCCAGTATATGGGAAACCTATGTGATGTTTGAGAGAGAGCCACATGCGCGCGCGCGCGCGCGCACACACACACACACACACACACACACACACACACACACACACACGAGAGTACCCAGAGGTCACAGGAGGAAGTCAGATCCCCCCAGAGATAGAGTTGTCATGGTCGTGAGACTCCTGACATAGGTGCTGGGAACTGAACCAGGGTCTTCTCCACGAGCAACAAATGCTCTTAACCACTGAGTTTCTTGTTGTAAAAACCTCATTTTTAATCTGTGTGTGCACTTGCACCCCACCCCCACCCCCACGGATAGGCATGCACATTGCCATAGTGTGGATGTAGAGGTCAGAGAACAGCCCTGAGTGCCAGGCCTCACCCTCTGCCTTGAGACAGGGTCTCTGAATTGCTTTCTCACTCTGTATGCCCGGCTAGCAGGACCGTGAATTTCCAGGGACTCTCCTGGTTTGGGATCCTCTCTCCCCATGGGTATGCTACTACTGTGTCTGCTTTTATGTGGGTTCTGGGGATTTGAACCAACCAAGCTATATTCCCAGCCTTCTGAAGTTAACAGTGCCCAGTCGTTGCCCAGGGCTGATTATCAGTTTGCTGACCCAAGGTTCTCCCTGCCTACCTGCTTCTCTAGGCTCAGAGTCCTAGTCACGGCTCACCTTTACTGGCCCTTCACCCGAGGCTGGTAGCTATGCGTCCTGGGCTTCACCGGCCTGCCCTGACTCTCTCTTTTGCCATCTTTGGGGGTCTGTCCCTCCTCCCATCCTTCACTCCGTGGGATGGTTAATCTCAACGTCAACCTGACAGGATCTGGAATCACCGGAAAACAAGCCTCTGGGCGCGCCCGTGAAGGATGTCAAGGCTGGGAAAACTGAGTTCCTTTAACTGTGGGCAGCACCAGGCTGGGGTCCTGGACTGAAAGAAAGTGAGCTGATCTTCAGCACCCATCTTCCTCTGCTACCTGACTGTGGATGAAGGTGACCAGACACTTCATGCCCCTGCTGCCCTACGTCCCCATCAGGATGCACTGACTGTACCCTTGAACTCTGGGCCCTTCTCCCCTTAAGTTGCTTCTGTCTAGTATTTGATCCCAGCTTAAGGCAGGCACCAAAATGCCCCCAACTCAAATGTGTGCTACCCAGGAACCAGACTGTGCCTGGGACACGAGACCCGGCGTCCTGGGACCTCAGCCAACTGGCTCAGATGTTCTGAGAAAGCTCACTAGTATCCGAGTCCCAGCCACCTGTCAAACCCTGCCTGCCCCCACCCCAGAGTGAGAAGAAGCCAACAGCCAGTAAATGATCCTGAATTAAGCTTGTCTGGGTTAAGGTGGGCTAGTCAGTTTTGACGCTGTTGTGAAAAAATACAGCCTAATTTTTGTTCAAATGCACCAAATTTACTGCCTAGATTCTCATTAACTACTGTCAAGGGAAAAGCAGATCGACAAGATAAATTATGAAAAAATTATTTTTAATGTACAAAAAAGACTTATTTACAAGTTGAGCATGTCATCTCAATTTATAGCGTGTAGAAAAAGCTAAAAATGTTTGGCAATATAAATTTGGCTGGACGATTCACCCACAGTGTGTTCAGGGACGGTGATGGCTATACACAGAAGAGATACAGACGGAGACTGAGAAGTTGGGGTCTATGTCAGGAATGGACCACACCACTGGAGCCACAGACCCACGGACGTGGCCCAGAGCTGCCATTGGGAGTTGGTCTTGTCTCTGGACTGTAAACAGAGAAGTTTGCTGTCCTAGGACCCAGAAGGTTCAGGCTCTAAGAAGTTCCTCACTGAAGCCAGAGTCATGGCCAGAAGGAAGCTCTGAGTGTCGAGGTTTGGTTTGGCAAAGTTTCTATGAAATTCAGAGGGAGAAGTTTCAGATGGGGTGTGCGCATGTGTGTGGTGGGGAGGAGGCGTGGGTTCACCCTGCAGCGTGCTCTGGACTGATTCTTTCTGGAGTCAGTTTCCACATGCCCTTTCTTATTTGGGGCCAGGCCATACTGAACAAGAAAATTCATTTCATAGTTCCTCAGAGTCCAAGAATCAGTCCCTTACCCTCCCACCCAACCACAAACACCATGCATGTCATCGGTCCATGCCGAATAACCTGGAGAGGAGGGCAGAGGTCGGGGATCAGCAAGTACTGAGCCTGCACGCGGTGATTAGGTGAAGACAGCTGGCCACCCAGCACGGTGTGGAGGAGCCCTAGAATTTTCCACGGGAGGGTGGTAGTGCACAGGAGTAACAGGACTGGGTAAACATGCGACTTGCTTTTTCCAGGGAAGGCTTCTTTCACCTCGGTCCATCCCTAGCCCACAACAACCCGAGGAATTTAGATACAAGCGTTCTTCCCAGGAGGGGCTCCACTGTACACTTCAGAACACTGTAAACAGATCAGGAGAGGCCCCTGGGTAGTTTCTGGGCTTGCCCCAGGTAGCACAGTTTATTTCCTCACGATACATGTTTTATTAGTTCTTCTCCACTCCAGAAATCCACAGGTCCTATTGTGCCTAAGGGAATGGAGATGCTAGCAGTAATTGAGGAGAGTCCATAATATCCCGGGGGATGCACCTTTCTCCTCTGGCAAGCAACCTTGGCGAGCTTCACGGAAGAATCCCGGGGAGGCAGCAACCCACTCCTGCGGCAGGTGGCAGAAAGGCAAACCCTTCTCAGAGCAAAGTATCCAGCATGCTCTCAGATTCAAACCCAGACGTGGTTCCCCTCCCCTCTTTGGGCATGTACTTAGAAAGCCTTGGCCAGTGTACTCTCTCATTAGCAGAATGACAGAGGCCGAGAAGCCAGAACTGAGTAATCCCATAAACACCAAAGGCTGGCAAGCATTGTGTAAACGAGTTTCTTTCTGAACAAGACTTTTTGAGTGTTCTGAAAAACAGGCCAGACAGCGAAGACGGTGCCCCTAAATCTTTTCTTAAAACATTTGCGAGTCTGAACCAGCCATTGCCCAAGCCCTCTCAGGCCTGATTAACACCTTTTCCAACAAAGAGAAGCGGTTAGACTCTGACGTCCCAAGAAGCTAAGGTTGCTCAGGTCTGCTCTGTCCCAGGAGCCAGAGCCTTTAGGTCATCATATTTAAAAACTTGTTCTCTTCAGCCAGGCTGGTGAGCATGGAGCTCATGTCCCCCACAGCCATGTTGCTGATACCCACAGGGATGGAGGGCAGTGTCAGGGAATTCCGGGGTGTGGTGAGGCGTGAGGAATTCTGGGAGAGATTGTGGAGGAGGGTGGGGCTCAGTGCACCGGAGAACAAACTTGAGTGATCGCCATCATCCATGATAGCATCAAAGTCAATCTGGGGGGCCTCCAGGAGCTGGGAGTCCACAGTGCTGGACACCTGGTTGACCCCTGGTGAAGGCAGAGGCTGAGGCTGGACACTGTCAGAGCATGTTTGTGGTTGTGGTGGCTGGGGCTGCATGGCCGGGCAGCCTTCATTCTGTTCATACATGTGGATCTGGCCATAGTAGTAGAGCGTGTTCTGGTCCTGTGACCGCCCTGTGTCCTGAGATGGCTGAGGAGCCAGGGACACCATGGTCCCGGCTGTTCCCTTGGGCATAGCTTCTGCTGTCTCTTGGTTGGCCGATGTGACCATGGCTTGGCCAGCGGTCCTGGCATACAACTGCTGTTGCCCAGCACGTACTCCACGGGGACGGCTAGCCGTGCTGGGCTCAAGGGGTGGCCGAGGCTGCATGAGGCCAAAGCCGGTGCTCTGCTGGGACTCCAGGAAACTAGGCTGATGGGATGGTAGAAGGTTGGGACCCTGTTGGTAGCCTTCCTGCTGGGGATAGCTCAGGACTGCCTGAGCTTGGGACGCCCCAGCCAGGGATGAATTGGCAATCCCAAGCTCCCGCTGATGGCCACTCATCATGGCGGCATTGGGGACGACTTCCATTTGTGGTGGGAGTCCCAGGTGGCTGGGCTTGGCTGCCATATTGCCGCAGGAGGGAGAGAACTGGTTCAGGGGTCCACTGACCATGTTTGGGCTCAGCTGGGGGTGGGCTTGGCTGTAGTTGGCCTGAGGACTCATGGCGGCATTCACACTCAGGCACTGGCCACCTGTGGCCGGCTGTCGAGGCTGATGGGTGTAGCTCCCTCTGGGTGCAGAGGGGGCTCCACGAAGCTGTAGGTGTGGCTGGGTGCTGTCTAGACCTCCGGAGCTGGCCTGCAGGGCTTGTGGACTATATCCTGAGTACTGGCCAAAGGCTGGCTTCTGCTGAACCACAGCCAGGTTGCTGTGGGGAAAAGGAGGTGGCTTCACCTGATTGGGCAGGGCATCCATGGTGCCAGAACTCACCTCATTCCACTGCACAGGCATGTTGCTCTTGTTGAGGTTGGAGGAGGGGCTGTAGTTCACCTGGCAGCCCCCCAGTCCAGGAGCAGAAGGGCCCACATTGGAGTCGGCAGCTGCTAGCCTACGGTGGCCTTGCAGCCCAGGACTGGGCAGTTTAGAGTTCTCAGGGAAACCAGTGCTTTCTGTAGGATAGCCCTGCCGTGTGCTGTCATCCAAGGTACCACTGGTGTGGGCCTTGATGTACTGCACCACATCATCTGGCAGCACCAGCTCATCTTCCACCAGCCCCAGGTCAGATTCGAGCCCTGTACCATCTACTCCAGCAGCTATGGCCTCCATCATCACGTTCTCACTGATGCTAGGGGGTCTCGGGGAGTAGGTGCCGCGGGTCAGGCTGCTATCCACACTAGGGTGGCTCTGTAGATGCGGGCCTCGCCGATCAGTGCAGGGTGGCAGTGAACCCGGATTCATGTTATGGGTACTGTGGAAACGCTGTACTCGCGGCAGAACGAGGGGGTCAGGTCGCCGCACGGGATCGCTGGCCCTGCGCATGTTGCCGCCCGGCCCCTCGTGCGGGAAGGCCGGAGCCGCACCTACATAGCCGTGGCCATGGCCGTGGCCGTGGCTGTAGGCAGGCCCATCGCTGCCACGTCGTGGCCCCAGTGGATGCGGGCAGGCGCCGGGCAGTGCACGTTCGGGAGCATCCAGTAGCGCCAGGCGGGTGCGAAGGCTTACACGCTCGAGGCCCGGCAGTGGGGTGGGTGGCGGTCCGCCTGTGGCCGCCGCGTACTTGGCACGCAGGCTGTACTGCTGCGCAGGCGTGAGGTTGAGCAGCCCTGGGCCACCACCGCTGCACTGGCTGGCCTCACTGGAGCGCCGGGAGGCATCTGTGGAGATGGGGTCATAGGAGTCTGCCGAGCTGGCATTGTGCGGGCGGCCGGCACCCAGCGGTGAGGCCTCACTGGAGCGCCGGCTGGAGAAGTACGGGGAGATGCCAGAGGAGCGGCGGCTCACGGTGTAGGCCGAGCTCACGGTGCTGGTGGAGCTGTCCCTTCTTTCCTGCAGCTGGCTCAGCATCGTCACCTCGGTCAGCTCTGGCAGCCGCTGGTTGGGCAGCAGTCCCGCTGGCCCACCGCCCCCAGTGCCGTTGAAGCTTTCCAGAACAGAACCTAGGGAAGAACGGAGGGGTCACAGGAGGGCTGTGCTTCGTGGGACACTTAACTCCCTGATGGTGTTAGGGCCCTGCGGCTGTTTCCCAAAACCCAAAGACCACCTGCACCCTATCCCTAGTTACCCATTCCTCTACCCATCCCCCTTGACCAGACTGCGCCTGGGGCCCTAGCGCAAGGCCGGCCACACAGCAGGCACTCAACAGCAGAAGACTTCTGGATGTAAGAAGGGAAAGAAGAAGCCAGGTGAGATGGCAAGCTGGCGCTGGATCCCAGCACTTGGGAGGCCGAGGCAGGCAGGTCTCTGAGTTCGAAGCCAGCCTGGGCTACAGAGTGAGTTATATAGGACAGCAGGGCTACACAGAGAAACCTTCCCAGTTTCTCTAGCTGTATATGAAATGCACCTGCACGTAGGATGGGGTTACTGACCACAGGGCTGGGGGGAGGGGGGCAGGCCCATGGTTCCTGTGTCCCGACATGGAGGTTTTTGGGGTTTATTTTTTCCCTGTGAAGACAAAGGTCTTAGGTATCCCAGGTTGGCCTGTCACCAAAGATGACCTTGAGCTTCTGATCCTGCTGCCTCTGCCCACCGGGCGCTGGAATTATAGGTGTGCGCCACCACACGGCGTTGATTTGGTGCTGAGGACTGAACTCAGGGTTGCGTGCATAGTAGGCAAGCACTCTCCCAACTGAGCTGCATCTCCAGCCCTTGATGTTTTTATTCATTTATGTTCTGAGGCAGGGTCTCCCTGTGTTGTCGAGGCTAATCTTAGAGTGGCCAGAGGCCAGTCAAGGCTTCTCACAGCCCTTCAGGGCTGAGACGGGTAGACAAGTGATCACATCCTCTATGATCAGTGATGAGATGGGAGTGGTGACCTGTGTGGAGGCAGCTGTCTGCAACGCCAGAGATCCCAGACCTGCAGAGGTCATGGTCTTCTGCCAGCAGTCCTTCCAACAGCGGGGCTGGTGGTGTGTCAACGTGCACCATCATAGGGGGCAGCCTGGGGTCTATGTGCCCAGTGGCAATCTTGGAGATAAAGAGCCTGCTGAGCACAGGCCACCTCCTCCATGAAGCCCCCCCTGCTCTTTCCCTGCGGAAGGTGCCTCCTTGGTACATCAGTACCCCAGCTCTCTGTCTTTGGTGCTTTGTGGCTTGCTCTGTATGTGATTTGACCGTGGCTCCTTTGGGATGACAATCACACTGCTCTGCTTCCTTGAGCCTTTGGCGTGACACTCTAAATGCTGAACAGCTGGATGGGGTGGGGTTGGGGGCTGTAGCAGTGTCTGCCTGTGTTCAGAGGGTTACAGTGGCATGCTACATGGAGAACAGCATGCATGTCGGAGCTCACGGGCCTGAGCTGAGTTTTCCTGCTGCCTAGGGTTTGGGTGGGGTCCGTTTACCTCTCTGAGCCTGTTTCCTTTCCATGCAACACAAGGTTGGGCTGCAGCAGCCAGGTACAGGGAGAGCTTAGCCTTCCGGCTTCATGTGGTTGACACTGTACACACTCCTTTACCAGCAGAGTGCTTACACACTAGGAGCTTGCACCTGCACTGAGCTACACGCACATCCCTCTCCAAACAAAAGAACATGGTCACTTTGACCTCTAGCTCCCTACCAGCCCTTAGGAGCCTTTAGTGGCCAAACATATTCTGAAATACAACCTACAACTGAGGAACCAGGCTGATCCAGCCTGAACTTGCTTGGGGGTGCCATGCTCAGTAAGGTAAACTATATCCTTTGAGTGAACTATTAGGGGAACCGCCCTCCCCCACTTATCATGTTATATCTATACGTAATTGGGTATGCATATGGTTAAATCAGGATGTGCCCAATGAACTAAAATTTACATAACCTAAGACTGCTAATCAAACCCAAAAGACCATCCATACCCTCCCCTAGCAACCAGCTCCTCCTCTTCCTAGACTTCCTAGAGGAAGTCCTGAGCAATAACCAGGAACTCTTGAGCTGTGTACAGTGGCCTGTACTCATGCTTCAATTCTGAATAAAATGTGTCTCTTTTTTGCTATTTTTGTGGCTTCTTCAGTTCTTTTTTAATAAGACACTGAGAACCTGGAACCATCAGATCTGTCCCAGTGTGGGCAGCCAGTCAGACTGCAAGGTGCCTAGAGAAAACAGCCCCAGGCTCTCTCCCACCTGTGCTGTTAAGCCCCAGAGCCTCACTCACCATTTGCTGGGAGGGGAGGCAGCTTGGTGTTGCGGGTGTGCGGAGCTGGGCCGGCCCACGAGCAGGAATCCTTGAGTGACTTGAGTTTTTCTCTCTTCAACTGCTCAAAGCGATGCACGGTGGTCATGTGTTTGCGCAGCTGCAGGCCGCCAGTGGAGGGGGCAGCCAAGGCTGAGGTGTCAGCTCCTGGAGATGGGTCATCCAGTGCTGTCAGGTCTCCCAGACTCCCAGGCCCTGTCCCCGGCATCTCCACGCCACTGTCATTGTTGGGGGCACTGCCCAGGGGAGAGGGCTCGCTGCTGCAGGATGACTGGGCCCCGGGGCTGGATTGACAGAGCTGTAAGGACAAGGCGGAAGGCTCAGAGGGTGTGAGAAGTCACCGGGTCCTGTGACCATCCCACATTCATACCGTGCTGCGCTTGCTTGGGCGGGGACATGAGGAAGCCGGGAACTACTCTGAAGAGGCACTTGAGACCCATCCCTTGTCTACCTGCATGAGATGGTTAAGTCTACCCTTGGCCTTCTTTCCCAGCTGTGACGACCCAAACTGCCTTCTACACGTGCAAGGATTTGTCCTACTGTAGGCAGAAGGTGACTAAGTTCACCCGGAAAGAAGGTGTTTGACGCAGGACTGCTGATGTGCCCACAATGAAGGGAGGGATAACGGAAGTCTGGGGACGTGCTGGCCAGCCGCCTTCTACTGCACAGGGTGCTCTGGACAGGCCAGAGGTAGGTGCTAAAGAACGGAAGGAATGAGAGGAGCAGGGAGCTAAGGGGTGTAGCCATGGCCTGTGCGGCCACGCCAAACTGACTACGCCGGTTAGTTTTGCAGATCAACTTGACACCGTCTAGAGTCACCTGGGAAGAGATTCTCAATGAGGAATTATCTAGATCAGGTTGGTCTGGGTGCGTGTCTGTGGGGGACTGTCTTAATTGTTAATTGAATGTGGTTGGTACCACTTCACGGGCTGGGTCCTGAACTGTCTGAGGGAAGACAGCCAGCTGCAGGAAGCAGCAGACAGTGGTGCGTAATATTCCTTTTGCTGTTGACTGTGGATGTGATGTGCTCAGCTGCTTGAGATCCTGCCTTGATTTCCCAAAAGTGATGGGTAGGGATCTGGAATTGCAGCTCAAATCCTTTCCTCACATTTGCCTTCCCCCTTGCTTTTTGCCAGAGTATTTGCCACAGTGGCAGAAATAAAACCAGAATACTTGGCTCTTCCTCTGGGCTGGGCTGGGGCAGGCAAATACATCGACACCACAGCACTCTACAGCATCCAGTGTGGCCTGAGATTGGTCCCGGAAGCAAACCCTCCACCCAGCAGCTCATTCATTTCTGGGTCAAATGCTTTCCCTGTCCCTGCCTCTTCCTTGGGAAGATGCAGCAATACTGCATGCCCAGTTTAGGGGAGATGCTCCCAACAAGCAGGACTCTGTAGGTCTTGACCATGGTACCCTCCACAATTCTTTGCTCCATCTAGCCTAGACTCACCCCTGCCCTCCCTTGATCTCCACACCACATCCCTGCCCTCCCTTGCTCCCCAGACCTCACCCTTGCCCTCCCTTGATCTCCATGCCTCATTCCTGCCCTCCCTTGCTCCCCAGACCTCACTCCTGCCCTCCCTTGCTCCCCAGACCTCACCCCTGCCCTCCCTTGCTCCCCAGG
>CABHPP010118980.1:26757-40810 GCA_902168425.1 Peromyscus attwateri | reverse complement strand
CGTACATGAGTGGACGTCAGACCTAGTTCTCTCCACCATGTGAGTTGTGAGCATCAAACTTAGGCTCAAACTTTGTGCCAAGGCACCTTGACTCCCCCAGGCATCTCTCCAGCTCTTATCTTTTACTTTAGGGAACTAATTTTAGAATTAGAACAACCCAGCCAGGCAGTGGTGGTGGTGGCGGCGGCGGCGGCCACCGTTGTGGTGGCCGTCGTGGTGCCTGCCATTAATCCTAGCCTCTGCCCAGTAGGCAGAGGCAGGCAGATCTCTGTGAGTTCGAGGCCAGCCTGGTCTACAGAGCCAGATCCAGGACAGCCAAGGCCTGTCTCAAAAAAAAAAAAAAACAAACAAACAAACAAACAAAAACAAAAAAACCCAAAACACGAAAAATAAAAAAAACAAAAAAGAAATTAGAATGACCCTGAATACTGCTGTTTAAAGTTTTGTTGTAGAATATAGCCAAGATAAGCTGTTAGCAGAATTGTATTTATTAGCTGAGGATATGTGATAAGGTTCTTGGAAATTTGGGCAGCCCCCAGATATGTGATCTAGACCACTCCCATCTTTCTGCTCTGTAAAGGTAAGATAGAATAAAATTGGGGATTATTTGGATTTTGGTGTTTATACTTGGTGAGTATAAAACATCTTAAATTGACAGAACTGACCAATTTCTAGCAGTTAATTTAATGAGTACACTTGAAAAAGCTAAAGTTCCAAAAGTTCCATAATTTGTACTTTACTACCCCCGACACCACCCACCACCACCCACCACCACCCCACCCTGCACTCGCCCCCTTTTAGACAGGGTCTCCTTTATTGCAAGCTGGCCTCAAATCTCAGGTTAGCCTTGAACTTCTGACCCTCTGCCCCCACCTCCTGAGAGCTAGGATTGCTGGAGTGCACAGGCCTGTTCGGTTTGTGTGCATGGCACTGGAGACAGGAAGGGATTTGTGAACACTAGGCAGGTGACGATCTCCCAGCTTCTTACCTGTCTGTGTTTTTGTGGTCGTTGCTTGCTTTAGGTGTTCTCTACTCACTGTACTAGTCTTTAGGGTAGTTGTTGGGAAATCACCATGTTCGCACCCCCTGACCACCCTCCCTGCCTTCCCATTTTCCTCTGCTCATCCTATGGAGCCTAGGACCTCAGAAATACTTGAAAATACTCTCCCACTGACTACAACCCCAGCTTGTTTTCAAGTCTTTTTACAGGTAAAACATTGCTTATTTGAGTCAGTTCTCTATGTAGCTTGAGTTGATCAGACCGATCTTTCCAGCAGCGGTCTCTAGTCCTCCCCAGAAAGAACACCGTTTGGATGAACACTCAGTAGTATGATCAGGCAACTAGGTCGGTGAGGATAAAAAAGAACCTTTTACTAACTTCCTGATGGTAACAGTTCCAAATTTGTATGTAATACTATGTTGGAGATTTAATTATTTAAGTCTTAGTAACACCTAGTGTCCTAAAAAACGGGAATGTCATGATAGCTCACTTTTTGTTGTTTTGGTCGAGGTGGGATTGAACCCAGGGTCTCATACCTGCTAGACAAGCCATCTGTTACTGAGCTGCATGCCCAGCCCATACCTTTTTGTTCCTTTTTCATGTTTTAGAGTGCTCTATTTCCCCAGTTTAATTTTAGTAGAAACATTGTGCTTCTGAAATATGATCATGGACTGGAGAGATGGTGCAGTGGTTAAGAGCACTGACTGTTCTTCCAGAGGACCTGGGTTCAATTCCCAGCACCCACATGGCAGCCCACAGCTGTCTGTAATCCACTTGCAGAGATCTGACACCCTCATACAGACAAATGTACATACAAGTAAATAAATGAAATATTTAAAAAATGAAATATCATGACACAGAACACTTCTGAAATAAAGTTACTTTTATTAGGTAATATGTGACCATATCTACAATATGTTGGCATAACATATACCCTTTTTTGTTTGTTTGTTTTTTCGAGACAGGGTTTCTCCATGTAGTTTTGGTGCCTGTCCTGGATCTCATTCTGCAGACCAGGCTAGCCTCGAACTCACAGATTCTCCTGGCTCTGCCTCCCGAGTGCTGGGACTAAAGGGGTGCGCCACTGCTGCCCTGCTCACATACCTTTTTTCTGTTTGTTTGTTGTTGGGGATTTTTTTCCTTTGAGGAATCTCACCATGTACCTGCCTCCCTGGCTGCCTCTAGAACTCATATGTAGACCAGCCTAGCCTCAGACTCACAGAGAACTTCCTGTCTCTGCATCCACCTCCTAAGAGCTGGGATTAAAGGATGTGGATCACCAAACCCTGCAACAATAGCTATTTTAAAATATTACTTTGAATAATTGAGCTTCAGAAACTCAGTAAATAGTTGGATCACTTGTAGTTCACACACTAGACTATTAATATTAAGGCTTGTAACATTTAAAGCAGTTTACCAATTTGAAGCTTTTATGACTTGTCAAATAGATTGTATGTGTATGTGTAGTACAGGGGTTGGACACTGTTCTTACACCAGTGTACTCTTAACAGGGAGCCCCATGCCGGCTCTAAATTACTTAATACTTCAGTGTTAACTTGTTAAGACTGAAATAGATTCAATGTTTCCTTTTGGAGAATTTTGAGATGTCAGGTTTCCAGGCCAGTCTGGCTACATAGTGTGACTCTTACCAATCAATCAATCAATCAATCAATCAATCCCAAATGAACAGAAAGGAGTATCATCAAGGTTGTGGTGTTTTGCTTTACAGTAACTTCTTGAAAATTAAAAATCTTGACTTTAGAAACCTCACTGCATAGAAAACTTACTTTGTATCTGTGTGCAGATACAAAGGGGACCCAGGCGCAGAGGGAGGGTCTGCTTCATGGAAGCTGTCTACTGTTGAAGGGGCTTCTTCTAGGGATGGAGCCAATTATTAAGAGAGAAAGGGAGGATAACATCTGTCTCTAGGAGTGTTGTGATTTTTGTTTATTTAGAATGACCTTCACTTCAAAATAGATTGTTAGTGAAGAATACATTGTCTCATGGAAACAGGAAACCTTTCTTTTCTAATGAACTAAAAGGGTGCTTAAATTCTCAGATTTATAGAGTAAGATTTATAATATAAATGGAAGTGAAGCATGTGGGTAGTTTGTATTTGATAGGTGGTAAGTACCTGAGAAGAAGCAGGATTAGCAAAGGATGCGTGGATGAATTTAAAAATCTGAAGGATGCCATTGGGCGGTGGTGGCACACCCCCAGCACTTGGGGAGGCAGAGGCAGGTGCGTCTCTAAGTCCAGCCTGGTCTACAGAGCAAGTTCCAGGACAGATAGGACTACACAGAGAAACCCTGTCTCTGTCTCAAAAAAAAAAATTTTTTTTTTTTCAAAGTAGTTTTGAGCTTGAGGGTACTATCATTGGTTCTTACGTGGAATTGTATTTTATTTTCTTCATTGGGTGTGATGTGCTCCAAATATTGCAGAGGGGTAGATAGTTACTAGATGTTCCTACGAGTTGGAGAACAAAGGAGCTAATGTGTTACTTGAGAGTGTCTAACCCTCTGGGCAGTATAGGCCCTCCTACCCCAAATAAAACATTACCTCCGAGGTAAGGGCCTGGTATCTCTACTGAACGTTTACTCCTCTGTAGTCCCTACAGATGAGAAGTAATTGAACTCCAAACGGTCCGTTTAATGTTTGGGATGCTTTCTGTTTTCATTTACTCTAGGCTAAACTCTACAGAGAAGTAAAAAGTTCACAGTGGTAATGTATTTAATATGTGGCTTTCTGTTATTCTTGGGTTTGCTGAGTGCTTTGTGCGTGCACAGTATCTTTCAGGCTGGCATGAACGAAAGACGAAATCCCCTCCCCCAGTAGATCTTATGTTGAAGATAGCCAGCGACACTTGGGTTCACTGTACAGCTGCACTTCCTTTCGGGCTGGCCTCAGACATTCAGAGAGCCTTCCAGGATGTGTATGCTTTCTGTATGCATTTAAGAACCATTAGAATTTAGCGGCTGTTTTTGTTTGCTGTTGCTATGTTGCCTAGGCTGCCATGGAACTCCAGGGCTCAAGTGACCCCCTGCCTCAGTCTTTCAAGTAGCTTGGACCACAGGTTTGTGCTCCTGTGTCTTGCTGAGCTTCACTAGTCTTAAAAAACGGAAAGGAAGAGTTTTTATATAATTGGCTGAAAATTGGAGTGTGTTAAGAAAGAGGAGAGGAAATTGTACTTACGAGAGACATGATTTTCAGTTTAGAATGGGACTCGGAGAGAGAAAATCAGTTCTTGAACTAGGGACTTGTGTGTTTCCACTTACTGTCCAACTTCAGAGAGGTGAATTTCTAGGAGGGAGAGTGGGGGAAGGGGTAGGGTAGTGGGAAGAACACACTTCCAGGGGTCTGTTATTGACATTAACGAGAGTTGGGGAGAGTAGTATACCTAGGTTGGAGGGCCCTGCCTTGGTCTTCAGAACCAGTGGCTTGGGAATATCTGTGAAATGTGTTGTTTGTGTTGGGAAAGGACCTTGTTCTGATTCTGTTCTTAGCTGAACATAGCTGAATGGTTAGTGGCTGAGCAGTCGTGTCTGGCAATACTGCCACTGACCCGTGGCTTCTTCTGTCTGGTTATTGGACAGTTCAGCGGAAGACTGACTGGGCCAGTTTGTCGTTTGGCTGTGTGCTCAGATTGTTCATCACTGCTCCCTGTAGTCCGTGACTCCGGTGTATCCCAAGCTGCTTTTGCTTTCCCTGCACTGAATTTCTGCAGGACGCTGCCCTACTCCTGCTGTAAAGCAGGTGCTTGTGTTCTGCCTGCTGTAGCCAACTGTGTAGCCACAAAAGCTCTGTAGCCTTCCGTGTACGGTGCTGTTGGGGAAAGATGTTTGTCTTGAGGTTGCACAAGCCTTCCACGTTAATCTCAAAAGAGCTGAGTCTTTCTAAATTTTGATTCATGGTGATCTTTTCATTTATGAGCCAGTAAGATTTGTGATTCTCCTTGTAGTGAATCAAGATTAGGTTTTTACTTTAATGGGAACTTACTTGTGTTTGTTTTGTTTGTTTGTTTGTTTGTTTTTTGAGACAGGGTTTCTCTGTGTAGCTCTGGCTGTCCTGGAACTCCATTTCTAGACCAGACTGGCCTCGAACTCACAGAGATCCACTCTGCCTCCTGAGTGCTGGGATTAAAGGTGTGCGCCACACCGCCCGGCTATATTTATTTACAATATAAAAATGAACATTAGCTCCATTTATGACCTGAGACACCGTGTTAATCCCATCCACGTCAACCTTCACATTCCTTTTTTTGGGATGGGGTGGTGGGGCTCGTACACGGGCTATTGAGCCTGCACTCTAGTGCTGAGCTGCACACCCACAGCCTCTTAGAGTTTGCTTGGTTAATTTGAAATTTTCATGGTTGATGAGCCTAAGCTTGGGGAAACTGGCTTTCAATAGCTCAGGAATGTCCTGATCAAATTGTAAAGTGTGAGAGCAAATTTTAGCTTAATGTGTAATCGTTCTCAATTTTTCTTTATAAACAAAATCTAGTTTGTTAGGGTAGTGTAGGTTTGCAAGGGTCAATAATGACTTAGATTACTCCTTTCCAATACAGGTTTGTGTGTAGTTGAGGTTATTTGCTCATCTGCGCTTATGTTGTAGTGCAGGTTTGTTTGTGTGTGTGTGGTTTTTTTGTTTGTCTGTTTTGCTGACGTCTTTTATTTTTATTTATTAATTTTTTTTATTTTATGTGTGTGGGTGTATTGCTTGCACTATGTCTATGTATTACATGCATGCAGTTCCTGTGGAGGCCAGAAGAAGATGTTGGATCATCAGGAACTGAAGTTATGAATAATTGTTAGCTTCTTTGTGGGTGCTGAGATTTGAACCCAGGTCCTCTATGAGAGTAGCCAGTGTTCTTAACCACTGAGCCGTCTTTCCTGGTCTGCTTGATTTTTAAATACAGGGTGATCACCAAATTTGGATACACAGATGTCTGTACAACAGTTTATTGATGATTTATTACAGGATATTTTAAAAAAATCTGTTTTCAGACAGTATGATCAATGTATAGAAAGAAATTAGTGTATCGTTCCAGAATTATATTGTATGGACAAATTATGGGAGTCAAGTATTCTATATTTTGAATATAAAGAATTGGAGCTGACCAGAATCATATTGGCCTTGCATTTTAAAATGACTGGGAGGATTTTATAGTAAATCTCAATTTTTTTTTGTTTTTGTTTTTGTTTTTGGAGACAGGGTTTCTCTGTGTAGCTTTGCGCCTTTCCTGGAGCTCACTTGGTAGCCCAGGCTGGCCTGGAACTCACAGAGATCCGCCTGCCTCTGCCTCCCGAGTGCTGGGATTAAAGGCGTGCGCCACCAATGCCCGGCCTGTAAATCTCAATTTTTAAGCCCATTTTAGATTCTTACTAGGCACATATGGCTGGTGGCTACTATCCTGGACAGCACAGCTCTGTATTCTTGTCTACATTTGCTATTTTGAGTATCTTTTGTCCCTCCCAAAATGGTGAAAATGATTATTTCAGTGTGGCTTTAATTTTGTGTTTTCCGATTAGGGAATTTGCATTTCCCGCCCTCAGGAGTAGCCAACA
The DNA here is from genome assembly GCA_902168425.1 of Peromyscus attwateri. Taxonomy (NCBI): domain Eukaryota; kingdom Metazoa; phylum Chordata; class Mammalia; order Rodentia; family Cricetidae; genus Peromyscus; species Peromyscus attwateri. The sequence continues at coordinate 34,246 of CABHPP010118980.1, read as the reverse complement.
TTCTCATATGTTTACCGGCCATAATTTCCCTTTTGTATGTTTGCTTTTATCATTTGTCTAACTTTCTACATTCCTGTTTTTTTTTTTCAATGATTAAAAATGATGGTAGGTATATATGAACATGTTAGTACTTTGCAAAATACAGGTGTTAGTTACTGTTCATTTTTAGAGATTAAAATTTTTAAGGATTTTGTGTCTCCATGAAGTGATGATGCTAAAGATTGTAACCTAAAGATAGTTTAAAATACATTGAAATGAGTGCCTAGAGTGATAGTTACTTGAATGTTAAGGTAAGAGAATGTGGAGGGGTGGAGAGGGCAAGGTGATTTCATTCTAACTAAATAGTTACTGTATTTCTTTTCAGTCAAGAAAGTTCGTAATTTGTTCTTCATCTTGCATTGTCTTTCCTTGGCCCTAAAAACTTGAGGATCCATAAGAAGAGCCAGGCCGAATGGATTCTGGTCTAGAGCCAGAACATTCTCAAAACAGCTGTCACACTGGACTGGCAGGGACTAGGAGGGCTGCTTTAGGAATCTCGGGAAAGACAGCAGGTGGTAGGGGTTTGTTAGTGAGTGTGCCTTCTGTGTGCAGCAAGTGGGCGCTTTAAATGGGAATCACTCAAGGGAAGTGATGGGGGGGGGATGAAAAGCTTGGGGTGCTATTTTTTTTGAGGTACCTTGAAGGATTGATTAGCTAAATAGAGAATTTAGTAGGACAAGTAGACTGTGAGATGGACATATGTACAGTGTACCTGAGCTGTGTAGGGCTGAGGCATGGCAGTTTAGAGGCTAAGGTTCTGATTAAGCTAGACTGAGTATTAGTATTTAGTGTTTTTTTTTTTTTTTTTTTTTTTGTTTTTGTTTTTGTTTTTTTTTTTTTTTAAATGAGAAGCCATCACATCTTTCTTGGGACATTTAGAGTTATTTAAAAAAACAAAAAACTGGTGAGTTGGATTAGAGATTAGAGAAAGGGTAGATGATGGCAGTCAGATTAGTCTAGGGAGGAGACAGGTGCATTAGATGCTGCTGCTGAAGATTGGAGTGGTAATATTTAACACCACTAATGGAATATGGTGACTTCAAGAATAGTGGTTGGGTTTGTATCAGAAAAATGTTGATTTCTGCTTTGGGGCACAAGAAGTGTATTTGTCATTAATGCTAGTAGGTAGATTGAAATAGCAGGTTGTTTGGGTAAGATTTTTATTTATTGAACAGGTAGCATATTCGAACTTGATGCATAAAATTTAAAGTTCATCTGCGAAGTTACCGATAGGTAAATCAGTGTGGTTGTAGAAGGCAATTTAGGCTGAAAATTACGTATTGTTTGGGGGCCCACCTCAATTTAACTTAGGAGACTAAATAAATGAATAAAAATGAATGAGTACAAGTGTTTCCAGAAGGAAGAGTTAGCAAGAGTGTTGTGCTGTGCTGTATAGTACCTGGCTTCAAGCCTCCCTCTGGGATGACACTGATAAATAGGCTAATCTGGCCAACTAGGCCATCAGTGTCTGAGTTACCTTCCTGGTAGATTGGTCATTTGGTGGCTGAAATGGCTGTTTGATTGTTGTTGTTTAGATTTTTTTTTTCATGAGGAACCTTCTTTGTACTTAGTACTTTGTCCTTAGACATGTTGGACAGCTGTGTTCTAGGGTGAATACTTCTGTGGTATTAGGGCTGTGATAGTTCTTATTCTATTCCTCCTCACGCACTCTACTAAAATGCACAGTCAGACCTATAAGTAACATTTCTCTAAAAGACTCAAGAAACCTTTGCCTGTCTCCTCTAATTTGCCTTCTATAATTTGGACCTGTTTGTCTGGGAGAGGAAAAATGGCAGAGCTAGAAGTCAAGCCTGTGCACCCCGAACTTGTTTCACTCTGATTCCTAATTGAAGACTGTTGAGGTGAGGAGGAAGAGTTATTTATTCCTGGGCTTGATGACATTAAAAAGGTGATCTCTGTCAGTATTTAAGTCAAGCATGAAATGATGACAAAGTCCAAAGTAGTATTAGCCTCTGTTTGTATCATCCAGGTAGCTGAGGACAATGCAAGCCTGACTTTAGTTCAGCACTGCTAGCTGGAAAACCAAAAACCAAAAACCAACATAATTCTCGGCAAGGAGAGGAATTCTTTTACTTTTAAATATTAAGCTTTTAATGTACACATGCAAGTTGCTGATAGGCAACCTTAACTACATTTTGGACTCTGCTTCAGTCTCTTTAAAATTCAAAGCCATGAAGGCAGTTAAAGAGGGAAGAAACAGGCAGATGATAAACAACAGCATACACAGATTTCAGACATGCGTATGTGAAGTGAAATAAACCAAGCAAAAAGGAGTATGTGTCTCATGGGATTTCATTTACATGAAATTCAGGAAGAAGTAGAACTACTCTACTGACAGAGCCAATCACTGACTGCCCTAAATCTGGATGGGGGCGGACTTGACAGAGGAGTGCAGGTACTTTAGAGGGATGGGGATGCTCTCCCATCTCTATTGGTGGGAACAGCGCAGGCACATTTGTAAGTCCTCATCAAACTATGCATATAATGGATGCATATGCATATATGCAATGGATCTTACTTGTCAGAAGTCAAAGCACAACCAGGACCTTGGAGTAAACTTGGTCAGCAGAGTGGAACCACACAGATTGGAGTCATGTCCAATACTTGAGATTTTCATAGTAAACTCCCCTCCTTTGGACAGTAAAGCTGTTGAATGTTAATAGCTCTGTTATGTGTGAGAGAATTACATGGCAAAGAAGGAAATTCAGATAAATGCAATTGTACACTCATTCTCCATAACGTTCTGATCAAGTCTGCTCACATGTATTGTTTTCTGTGTTTCTGCCCCCCACCCCCATGGCTGGTTTCAGAAGTCATTGAAAAGATTTCAAAAATAAAGTAATTTCGAGGAATACTTAAATCCAGTGGAACCTAACTTGAAACACTTGAGGGTTCAATGAATGATAGATGAAAGGATAGTCATTTTAAGCATTAAGTATTTATTCATTTGTCAGTTGTATTAGGATAGTAGATGAATAGATCTGACCTTAAGTCTTGGTTAGTAGTAACAATAGGTTGTGATTTGTACATTTTACACCAAGTACTGATTTAAGCAGTCATCCTGCAGCATTGTCTTTCAACCTACACTACAAAGTCTTCACATTTTATTTTTTAAGATGTGCTCCATAGCCCAGACTAGCCTGGACCTCATGCAATCCTCCTGCCTCAGTCTTCCAAGTGCTGGGATTACATGTGTGAGTCACATGCTTGTAGTTTTGTTCTGCCCCACCCCATGCCCCCACCCCCGCCTCATCTTTAAGACAATATGTTGTAGAATATTATTTTAAGGTGTGTTACTTTTGTTTATGTTACATTTGTTTAACTCTATGAAGCTGTGTTACTTTGCCTGTCTAAAACACCTGATGGTCTAATAAAGAGCTGATCAGCCAATAGTGAGGCAGAAGAAAGGACAGGCTGGCAGGCAGAGGTAGGAGAAATCTGGAAGGAGAAAGGAGGAGGAGCAAGAAGAGGAGAGACCAGGGGCCAGCTACCCAGTCAGCCACGGAGTAACAGAAGAAAGGTACACAGAAATAGAAAAAGGTAAAAGAGGCAAAATTTAAGAAAAAGCTGGCTGTAAACAAGCCAAGCTAAGGCCAGGCATTTATAATTAAGAATAAGCCTCCATGTGTGATTTATTTGAGAGCTGAGTGGCAGGCCCTCAGAAGAGCATAAACAATCAACAACACCACCAAGCTTTTGAGGATTTAAATAATTGGGTCAGAGTTAGAGTCATATTAAGTGGTTGAGCTATTAATTGACTTGGTCTGTTTCCTGCTCAAGAGAGGAAAGGGTGGTAATCTGAAAGACAGGAACATAATTGGGGATTTTTGCAAGTTTTGTGTAAATGAATGTTGGTGCCAAAGAATCTGGCCTTTTTGCCTTTTCACAGTGAGTAATAGGGCAGACATGGATTCTTAGCTGATGGCCATAGTGACCTTCCAACAGGCTAACTTTTGCCCTCGGTGGACCCTTTCTTCACTCCTGACATCCTAGGTCCTCGTGTTACATCATCTCAAGTCACCTTGAGAAGACTTGTGGGAACAGTATTCCTTGAGTTCTTGCAGATTCATAATAATTGTTTATGTCCTTTTTTTTTTTTTTTAAGATTTATTTATTTATTATGTATACAGCATATATGACTGCAGGCCAGAAGAGGGCACCAGATCTCATTACAAATGGTTGTGAGCCACCATGTGGTTGCTGGGAATTGAACTCAGTACCTCTGGAAGAGTAGTCAGTGCTCTTAACCTCTGAGCCATCTCTCCAGCCCTGTTTATACTTCAAAATAATTTTTGCTGGTTATAAAATTTGTGGCATATATTTTCTTTCATAGCATATCTTAAGTATCATTTTTAATATGGCATGGAGCATTGCTGTCAAAGTTTGACAGTTTTATTTTCTTTACTATATATCCAACTTAGTCTTTTTGTCTAAAAGTGGAAAGGATTTTTCTTTTTTAAGATACAATAGTAGTAGAGCATGTCTTTTTTCCCCCCAGTATTTATTTATGTATGTATATTGGTGCTCTGTCTGCATGTTCCTCTGCTTGCCAGAGGAGGACATTGGATCCTGCCATAGGTGGTTGTGAGCCACCATGTGAACTGAGGTCCTCTGGAAGAACAGCAAGTATTCCTAACCACTGAGCCATCTCTCCAGCCCTAGAGCACTGTCTTAATATTATCTTTTCCTGGATTAGTTTTCCCAAGATACATGGCCCACCCATTCTGTATGTTGTTTTGAGGTTTTATTTCAGGAATGTTTTTTTGACTTGTGGTATTTAGCATTTGCTCTGTTACATTGCACTGGTTCATTTGTGAACTATCACATTCATGTTGAACCAGCCCCTTATCTGGTGTTGGAATTAATTCCAGGAGTACCTGGTTCAAACCACTGCTTCATTATCATTTCAATACAAGATGGCACGTTTCCTAGTCCCAGGAATAAGGGAGATAATTACCCAGAGAGCTTTATATTCGAATTGAGAGGGAGAGGAGCAAGGCTAAGAGGACTTTGATTGTCTTAATTGACATCTTGCTAGCTGTGCATGTTTGGCTAATTTCTTTACCTCTCTGTGTGGGTGTATGCAATGTTGTCAGCATTGAGTAAATGCCTTAAGTTGTTCTGTGGTTCTGTCTGATCGAGTACAGTTCTAGAGAAGTGTTTGACAGTTGATGACTTCTTCCTCTGTAAACATTTCTTTGGCCTTCAGGGGTGCCACTCTCTTGAGTTCACCCCAACACTCCTGGTTGCTGATTCTTAACAACCTTTACTTCCTTCTTTTCGCCTCTTGATCAGTAGATGTTGCAGTACCCTAGAGCAGTGGTTCTCAACCATGGGTTGTGACCTCAAGGGGTCACATGTCAGAGATTTACATTACAATTCATAACAGTAACAGCATTACGGTTAGGAAGTAGCAATGAAATCATTTTATGGTTGAGGGTCACCACATCATGAGGAAGGGTTGCAGCATTAGGAAGGTTGAGAGACACTGCCCCAGAGCTTATTTCTTCAGGCTTCTCTTTTTTTGGTATTACACTTAGTGGGTTTAATTACCTTTTACTTGCTTCCAAACATGTCTTCAAATCCCAGTTCCTCCTGAATATCATATTCTTATATCCAGCTGCCTGGATGAAAAATAGACACCACCTGATGTGCATCTTTTCTATTTCAAGTTGCTGTTATGTCAAAGACTAAATCAGGATTTTTAAACTAGGGCCTATAGACCCTCACCTGTATCTGTGGATAAAAAGGGGGAAGGGCTTCATTTTCACTATCTCTAACTGAAATTTAGTATTTTCTAAATAGAGTGTAGGTCCAAATCTCAGTAGCATAGGACTACTTTTTGACTTGTCATTTTTAGAAAACATATCTCTATGATATTATAGTCGCTGCAGGAATCTCAAAATATTGCCAGGCTCATTGCCACCATTTCAGAGTTAAGCCTGCCACTAGGTCCTGTCACTGTCACTGAAGAAGACATGTTAGTTTGGGGTCTATAGTTATCCAGATTACCACATGTATCTATTGTTTCTTGACTTCTGGTCCCATATATTGTAATACTTTAGCCTGTTTTTTTACCTGTCATTTAAATCATACAGTATATACTAAAAGTTTAAAAAATTAATTTATTTTTATGTGTGTGCATGATTTAGCTGCATGTATGTTTGTGTACCATATGTGTGCATTACTTGTGGAGGCCAAAAGAGGGTGATGGATCGCCTGGAACTGGAGTTATGTAGCTGAAGTTTTCCTGTGTCCTGCCTGGTCTGCCGTGGCTCAGACCCAAGTAAACACACAGAGGCTTATATTAATTAAAACTGCTCGGCCATTAGCTCAGGCTTACTACTAACTAGCTCTTACACTTAAACTCAGCCCATTTCTGTTCATCTATATGTTGCTACATGTTCTGTGGCTTTACCTGTGTGCCATTACGTGCTGCTCCCTAGACGGCGGGCTGTCGTCTCCTGACTCAGCCTTCCTCTTCCCAGAATTCTCCTTGTCTGCTTATCCTGCGTTTACGTCCTGCCTGGCTACTGGCCAGTCAACATTTTATTAAACCACTGTACAAAAGCATTATCTCACAGCCGAGTTAGAAACAGTAGTAAGCCACTGTGTAGGGGCTTCGAGTCAAAACACTGGTACTCTGGAAGAGCAATCGGTGTTCTTTAACTATTGAACCTTCTCTCCAGCCTCCAGTATATAATTTTGATATCTGTTTTCTTTGATTGTGGTTAAAGAGATTCATCCATATTCTTGCCTGTTAGTTACACCTTATGGTTTTAGAATCATACCCATAATTAAAAGATAAAGACAAACAGTCTGGAAAAAGCACCAAAGTGATATTAATTCTTCTTTGGGGGAAATTCTCACTCTGTAGCACAGGTTAGCCTTAAACTCACAGCAATTCTCCTGCCTCAAGGTCTCCCAAGTGCTGGGATTATAGGCAAGAGCCAATACCAGCTACCTAATTCCTCTTTTATATGCTACACTGTCTTGTGTTGGGAAGTTGTAATTTAAAGTTTACCAGACAGTGACATGGTTTAGTGTTTTTTGTTGTTTTGCTGTTGCCTGCATATGTATGTACTCTTTGCATAGTTTAAATCTGTATGTAGTTTGTTTTAGAACACACTATTTAGCAAAACAACGATGGGACTTCTGTTTTCCCAAGTAAAATTTCTAGCAAAGCAAAATGCAGCTGTCAGCAACGTTGTACTTTTCTTTTATAGCTGAACTGAGTTTACTTAGAAGGAGTTAAAAGGGGACTGTTCTTGCCCTAAATTTGAAACCCCTGGGCTTTCTGTAGCTCCATGTAGATACTTGCCTAGCCTGGCATGTGTGAAGCTCTGGGTCTAATTCCCAGCACAGGGAAAAATAATTCTGGCTATGCTTTCAAACTAGGAAAAGAAAGTGATACCTCTCTCACATAAAA
>CABHPP010118980.1:12553-26657 GCA_902168425.1 Peromyscus attwateri | reverse complement strand
ATTTTTTTTTTTTTTTTTTGATTTTTCGAGACAGGGTTTCTCTGTGTAGCTTTGTGCCTTTCCTGGAACTCACTTGGTAGACCAGGCTGGCCTTGAACTCACAGAGATCCGCCTGCCTCTGCCTCCCGAGTGCTGGGATTAAAGGCGTGCGCCACCATCGCCCGGCTTCACAAAATTTATGACTTACTAAATTGATTTTTTTTTCACCCCCAAATTTCACTTGAGGATTTCTTCAAACTTCAAAGGCTTTTTAAATATTTATGAATAACATCTATTGGTTATCAGAGCTGGGTGTAGTCAATGTTTACTTACCTAATTAATACAATGAAAATGGTAAAATCAATTTATTAATTACCTGATAATTCAAATCCTTTTGAACTTTCATATGATTAGTTTAAAAATCTTAAGTAATGCCAGTGCTGTTTGGAAGAAAAAAATGACTTAGTTTTTAATACTAAAACATGAATTGAAAGACAGGGATGGTAGTTCACTCCTAGTTGTAACCCCAGCACTTGGGAAGGGAAGCAGGAGAAACAGGAGTTCAGAGACAACCTTTAGGTTGACCTTTCTCAGAAAACAATAATAAAAAAATAAACACAAAATGGACAGGGCTGAGGCGATGGCTCACTGAGTGAAGTGCCAGCCTGTGCCACCAGGCCTGACTTCCTGAGTAGTTTAACCCCTGTGCCCACATGGTGGGAGAGAAGCCCCTCCTTCAAGTTATCCTTTGACCTCCACAGGCATGCATGATGTGTGCCCTCATACACACACATAAATAAAACGTTGGAGGAAAGGATGAGACCAGTTGTTTAGTTTCTGTGAGTTTACTAGTGGGGGAGGGTGTGTGTTCTTTTTCTGCTCCTTTAAGAAGTTGACAGAATTAGATTGATACAGCCATTTGTGAATAAGTATATTGAACACTGTAATAGTAATAGCCAGCAACAGACTGAAAAGGAAGGGCACTGGGCTAGATCATAGAAAACTTACCTTGATAATCCTTCATACACTGTGCCCTCAGTTAAAGTTTCAAATTAGAAAGGCGCTATTCTAAATGGTTTATTTGTAAGAGGTCTTAAAATTCTCTAGCTCTCTGGTATGTGTATCCTTTGGCCTTTATGTGCATGCACAAATACACAAAAGAAAAAAATTACGTTGTTTCTGTTGACTTAATGCAGCTCTAATAGTCTTAAGTATTTTGATCATAGCTTCAGTGCTGTCTTTTATTAATTCTGTAATTACTGTTTATTAGTATTCTTTCTTTACATCTGTTTTGCATTAGTTTTCTTCATTTCTAAATGTTACATTATTAGTGTTAGAACTGATACTCGTCTGGAGTGAGAGTTGGGGATCAATTCCCAGAGTCATATATATTATGGTCAGCTCCTGTTTTACCACTGAACTATGCCACCCAGCCTGACTGTCCATTATTCCAAGTAAAATATTTATGTAAACTGTTGACTGATTTTTTTCAGTTAAACATCATTGATTTTCTGCTGTGAAATATCAAAGGAATTTTCCTTTTGCTGTGAGAACTTTCTGTGCAATATGGATTCTGCTTTTTGTGCAGAGGACATTGTAACCCCATTTTTACCCCCAAAAGCATTTGTGAAATTTCTAAATTGTGTTTAGAAACAAAACAAAACTAGACTGGGTGTGCTGGTGCGTGCCTTTAATCCCAGTGCTCAGGAGGCAGAGCTTACAATATGCTTTTTCTATGTGATGATTTGCCAACTATACATTTACATATGTTTGAATTTTGAGAAAATACTAAAATTCCCCGTGAAGCCTCCTTCACTCCCCTTGAAGACAGAGTTTCAGTATATACCCCAGGCAGGCCCAGAACACCCTGTCCTTTTGCTTTGGCCTCCTGCTTGCTGAGACTACCATCAGATTGCCTCTTCTCATCCGTCTTGAAAGTAGTTTTAAACAGAAAATTGACTAAGCAGATAAATTTAAACGAGTTGATCTTCTATTTGTAAGTGTTAGACTAGACGTCTGTTAAAACAGAAGTGACATTTGTTTTGGCTAAACAGTTTCTATTCTACATATGTGTTTACATAGCATTTTCATACTCTACAACTGAACACAACAAATACCCTTTTGGGGACGTATTACACATTTGTCAAAGATAGGAGTATTAATGACCGTTAAATTGCATGCTAAAATGATGCTTTGCCAAGAGGAGAGTCTTATGTTGGTTTATGCCAGCAGTTTGAATAGTTCCACAGTGTAGTTTGAAGTTGATTAATGATCAATGATCCCATCACCAAAATAGTAGACAGTAACATTTTTGCTGTTTGCATTCAAGTTCTTCTCCATCTCTCTTCTTCCCTAGAGTAACTACTATCAAGAGCGTCTTTATAGTAATTTTAAGTTTTACACTATGCAAACACATTTGGTATATTTTTGCTACATATTCATGTTTCTAAATAATTAGTTATAAGTTTTCTAAATTAAAAAAAATAAATAGCATCACTCTCTTTCTAGCTTTGTTTTTAAGGTTTATTCAGAGTGATATATGTGACTATCAGCCATACTTATAACTTTTGTAGAGTGTTCCATTATGTATAAGGTGTGCATTTTCTTGTGTTTGAGAATTTCTCTGGAGAGAATATTCTACCAGTAGTTCTGCAGGAATACTTGCTTGTTTACTTTACCAGATAATATTCTGGAGATTGCTGATGCTGTTTTGGTTTCTGGTTCAATAGTGTGACTTAGTTTTCCCCTTCTCTGGGAATTTTTAGGCTTTCCTCTCTAGCGCTAGTGTTTTGAAAGTTGAGTTCAGTTTTGCTTATGGTTCTGCTTTCAGTCTCTATGCAGTGCTGCTTAGCTCGGGAAGCTTCTCAGCTGGTTTGTGGATGGATGTCTTTCTTCCCTTTCTGGGTTCTTTTGCCGTAGTATTGTACCCTCAGCTGATTGACTGCTTTCTTGCTTTTATTCTCTCCAGTTTTTTTAGTTTCTCTTTCTCTGAGAGAATAAGGGGAATTGCACTTGGGGGTTTTCTTAGCCTGCCTTTTCTCCCCCATCCCTCCCTCCCTCCCTCCCTCCCTCCCTTTCTTTCAAGACAATTTCTTTTTTTTCTTTTCTTTCTTTTTTTTTTTTTTGGTTTTTTGAGACAGGGTTTCTCTGTGTAGCTTTGCGCCTTTTCCTGGAGCTCACTTGGTAGCCCAGGCTGGCCTCGAACTCACAGAGATCCGCCTGCCTCTGCCTCCCAAGTGCTGGGATTAAAGGCGTGCGCCACCAACGCCCGGCTCAAGATGTTTTCTATCACTTTAACTCCCCCCACAATTCACACATTTAAATTTACACATTTATGTTGCCCTGTAATGGTAGTGCACGCCTTTAATCCCCAGCACTTGGGAGGCAGAGGCAGGCCAATCTCTGAGTTGGAGGCCAGCCTGGTCTACAGAATTCCTTGTCAGCCAGAGCCACACAGAGAAACCCTGTCTTGAAAAAAAACAACAAAAAAGTATATATTTATGAGGTACAAAAATTGTGTTCTGTGTACTATCTCTTTCATTCCCATAATATTTTATATATATATATAAAATATATATATAATATATATATATTATTTATATATATAATAGTTAGATTAAGCTAGTGTCTGTTACCTAAAAAATACTTCTAAAAACCTTAAACATTTTATTTATTTATTTATTTATTTATTTATTTATTTATTTGCTGTTTTGGTTTTTCGAGACAGTAGTCTTGGTGCCTGTCCTGGATCTCGCTCTGTAGACCAGGCTGGCCTCGAACTTACAGAGATCTGCCCGGCTCTGCCTTCCGAGTGCTGGGATTAAAGGCGAGTGCCACCACCGCCGGCACATTTTTATTTTTTTTTAAAGATTTGTTTTATTGGCGTATCTGTTTGGGTGTGTACACATGAGTGGGTGTTGAGAAGATGAGAAGCTTTGGCTCCTCTTGAGCTGGATTTACAGGCAGTTGTAAACTATGCAGCATGGGTGCTGTGACTTGAACTTGGGTACTAAGAGTAGTATGTATTCCTCGTCTGTGAGCCATCTCTCTCTAGCTCCTGTATTTGTTTTTGTGAGGTAGGGTCTTATGTGTAGCTCAGGATAGCCTCAAGTTTGTGTTCTTCCCTGGCCTACCAAGTGCTGGGATTATAGGCATGCACCACGCCTAGCCAGTCTAAATACATAGTTTTACACCTGTCTGACTAGGTATTTATATCCCTTCAACAATTCCCTGTGCTCTGTCTCTTCCACTCCCCACCCACCATTCTACTCTGCTTCTAAGTTTGGTTGTTTTTAGATTCCTTACGCAGTTGGCCTCTGTATCTGTAGGTTTCCATCTGTGGATTCAACCAAACCTGGATTGGAAATATTTGGAGGGGAAGAATGCCAGAGTCCCCAAATCAGAACTTAGATTTGCTGCTTACCGGTCCTATTGAGCTGCTATTACAGCAGTGGTGTGTAGGCATGCGGCTGGAGCCTCCCTCCAGTTGACAGAGGCGCCTCAGTTTCCAGCACTGAAGTTTGAGTGGTGTTTGTTCTGTTCTTTGTGTACTGCTCAGTTTGTCCTATAGTGGTTACATTTGTTCTGAGTGGGTCCAGATTTCTTTCTTGGCATTCTCTGCACAGTGCAGCCTAATAACTATATAGTATTAAATTACATTAATTACTGTAAGTTATTTATGCCTGGCACATTTCACTTGATTGTCCATGTTCTCATATTGACAGTTTTTTAAAGGTTGGGTGGTATTCCATGTATTCATATTCATGATATTCCTTGTGTTCATATCTATGTGTCCATATTCCATTCACATTTCTGTTATTCATAATGGAAACTTACATTGATAATAGGATGAGCAAGGATGTCATTTAGTAGACTTCATCACTATGAAGAGTGCTTGTGCAAGCTCTAAGCTTTTCATGGAGTGTTCTTGTATTTAAGCAGTCTCTAAATCAGTCATCTGAAATAACTGAATATCCTCAGAGAGTGGTTGGTTACCTGCCTCAGGTTTCCAAGATTTACAGCTTTTTTTTTTTTTTTTGAGACAGTGTTTCATGTTGCTTTGGCTGGTCTTAACTCATTTTGAAGTTTAGGATGACCTTGATCTCTTGTCTCTCTACTACTGTGGTTGGATTCTGCATGTGTGCCTGTGTGCCTGACTGCAAACTCTTTTTAGGAATACTTCCCATCTGGTCCATAGTGAAACCTGGCACATCTAAATCCAGACGCTGTGTAGTTTATCTTTTCAAAGCAATCTCTTTCGATAAGCACATACACATACATATACATATACACATCTTTATCTCTTTAAAAATCATGCTGGGGCCGGGTGGTGGTGGCTCATGCCTGTAATCCCAGTTACTTGAAAGGCAGAGGCAGGCAGATCTTTTTGAGTTCAAGGCTAGCCTAGTCTACAGAGTGAGTTTCAGGACTTCCAGGGCTACACAGAGAAACCCTGTCTCGAAAAAAGAAAAAAAAAATCGCGTTGGGGGTTGAACACAGGCTCTCACATGCTACGCATGTTCTCTCTCAACAGGCTACACACCTGTACACCTGTACATTTTTCATCTTCTTTAACAAATGGGATTTGCCTCCCTTCCTCTTGAATCTGATTGGGCCTTAGTGACTTGCTTGTAACCAACAGAATGAATGCAGTTCAAACAACACTGTAACCTCCAAGAACTGAGAAAAGCCTTCTTAGGCAGATGTCTCCTGAGAAAATCTCATGATGCTGAGGTTCTCAAAAAGGGGAGCACACATGTAGGTACTCTTTGGGGCAGTCCTTTGGGGATTCCTAGCTAACATTCCTTGTCTATTCCCAGTAGTCATGTAAATGAGCTTCAGATGATGGCAGTAGCTGTTCCCGATAACGTGGCAAAATTCATGAGAACTAGTTAGCTGCATTTATTAATGAGCAAATGTTGATACATTATTTTTTGAGATTTACTTTTTAATTTTTTATGTGTATGTGTGCCTATGCGAGTTAATGTACACCTTATGTGTGCAGGTGCCTGTGGAGACCAGAGGGTCAAATCCACTGGAATTGGAGTTAAGCGGTTCTGTGAGCTGCCCGATACGGTGCTGGGAACTGAATCCAGATACTGTGCAGGAGTACTAAGTGCTCTTAACTGCTGAGCTGTCTCTTCAGCCCCTTGACACATTATCAACTGAAGCCTGTAATTTATTCATATTTTATTATTTTTACCTAGCTCCCTTTTCTGTTCCAGGATCCTATTACATGTGCTACATTATGTAAATATACCACATTATGTAAATGTGCCAAATTATATAAACGTTCCACATTATATTTCAGTCATCCTTCTTTAGGCCCCTTTTGCCTGTAACAGTTTCTTAGACTTTTCCTCCTTTTTATGACCTTGACAGTTTTGAGGTTGGATATTGTAAAATGTCCCTATACTGTGGCTTATCGACTGCTTTTCTTATGATTAGAGGCTATAGGTTTATTTGAGAAAGAAAGACCACAGACACAATGTGCTATTTTCATCGTGTGTCAAGCGATGAACTTGATATGGATGTGATTTATGACTATTGGTGCTGACCTTGATCACTTGGCTGATGGTAATACTTGTCTAAATGGTGAAATTACTCCCCTCCTCCACCAGTTTATTGTCTGTCTGTCTGTCTGACTATCTATTTATCTATTTGTTGGTATTCAAGACAGAGTTTCTCTGTGTAACAGCCCTGGCTGTCCTGGAACTCACTCTGTAGACCAGGCTGGCCCCGATTTGCCTGCCTCTGCCTCCTGAGTGCTGGGATTAAAGGCGTGTGTCACCAAGCCCAACTCAATTGTTTATTTTTACCACTATGGATTTGTGGGTACTTGTTTTATTTTTAGGGGTATAATCCAAGTACTGTTTCTCAGATTATCCATTTTAAAAAGAAAGTTATATTTAATACACCCTAGAAATAGAATCAAATCAGAGTTTGAAATTATTATATAATATTGGCATTTTTTTTAAGGGTACATTTCTAAGCTACTGTAGTATGACCAGCAGAACCAGAAGTGGAAGGTTATCCTAACCTTATCAGGCATGTTGGTAGAAAAGACTTAACTGTGGCATGCCTTTACTTCACAGTTTGTGTGTATGTGGGGGTGAGGGTGCAAAGTGACCTTGAACTTGTGATCTTCCTGCCAAGTGCTGAGAGTACAGGTGTGGACCACCGTGTCCAGTTTATGTCCCACTGGAAATCCAGCCCTGGCATTTTGTCAGCTGAACTATATTTCCCAGCCCATTACTTTTCATTTTAAAAAAGTAAACGTGCAATGTGGAAGTAATTTTAGACATATAGGAAGCATATGAAGATAATGCAGAGAATTCCCTCAGACCTCTTAACTTGTTTGTATAATGTTAACTCTGTATTGTGGTACAGCTGTCAAAACTAAAAATCCCATTGTTATTATTCTGTTAGCTTTTAATTTTATCAGTTTTCAAAGCTCCTTTGAATTTTACTTTCTCAGTTGTAAAATGACTGTTGAGTGCTGAAGATAAGGCTCTGCAGGTAAGAATGCTTACTGTTCTTTCAGAAGACCTGAGTTTGAGTCCCAGCATCCACATTGGGTAACTTAAAACTGTAACTCCATCTCCTGGGGGATCTGAGGCCCCTGGCCTTGGAGGGCACTGGCACTCATGGACACATACCTACGCAGAGACACAAAATTAAAAACAGCAAAATAAATGCTAACCTTACTGGGTTGTTTCTAGGGTTAAATGATAGAGTGTGGGGCATGTAGAATTAATAGAAAAAGGCATCACTGTTGTTACTTAATTATTTTTCAAGTTAAAAGAACAGGAACCTTGGAAGAAGTCTTTCCCATGAGCCAGAGGGGATCTCTGACACTGCTTCATCCTTTTGATGGGATGGGATTGGACAGATTGTGCTGATTTTATGCGCAGCCTGCCAGCCTCCACATGCTCCTCTACCAAAGTGTGCCAACTATAGCCAAGGGGAGTTTGCAGTATCTCAGTACCCTTGGTTGAAGCTTTTTTATTTATTAGTGAAATTTAATCAAATCCTCTGATTGTTTATTTTTGATATGCTTAAAGAGTAGAATTGAGAATAGATAGGTGTCAAGCATTTCAAGTAATGGCTGTTATATAATGAGGACTGCAGCTGTATTTGCTTCATATAACTACATGTTATTATGAGCATCTGGCACAAAATTAAGATATGGGAGGACCATAGACGCCTTCTTAGGTGACTGTCATGGTTGTTCCTGCAGAGAATTTCAGACCAGACCCTCTACAGTATGCCCCATCATGCTGTAAAGAGCTGACAGTTCTTTAGGTATACATTGGGAAAAATGGGAATGATGTGGGAGAATGAAATTGTTAAGGCACACCACCCACCCTCCCCACCCCCAATTTAGACTTGCAGTTTAAATTGCCTTGTGATGAGTACTGTCCAAGTATGGTTATTCAGGAAGAGGGGCTTTAGATACACCTAGAGAAAAGGAGGTTTATTCAATGTGGCCGCATTGGGAAGATGAACAAACACCGGTCCAGGGACCATTGATTGAGTCCAGTCTCGGGGTCCTGACATGTGATTTAGTTACAGTTCTGACCAGCCATGGGCATATATATGATTGTCTTCGGTCTCCTTCAAGGTAACCTAATGAGTTGTCAGAACTCTGTGAAATCTCTTTCCTGGAGACAAGCTGTCCCTCTGGTCGGCTTTAGAACCCCGGCCTTTTCCTTCCCTGGTCTTTTCCTCCCCCAGCATGACACTCCCGGGACTTCTGAGTTCTTAGAGCCCACTGACTCTGTGTCTGACAGCTAAAGGGAAAGGCACAAGTGTCTCTTTAATGTAAACCCGAAGACAGCATTAACTGTAAAAGGTTCTTTTATAGAACATTTCTGACATCAAGTTCACATAGAATCCATTGGACTAGAGAGATGGTTCAGTGGCTAAGAACTCAAACTGCTTTTTGCAGTTTGGTTTTCAGCACCTACAGAGGGAGGCTTACAATGACCTTTAGCTCCAGCTCCATGGGATCCAATGCCCTCCTTTGGCTCCTGAGGACACTTTCACACATGTGCACACAGACATACAAAATATATTGAAATGGACCAGGTACCCAGCTCTTAGAATTATTGATAGACCCATTTGAAGAAAGTGGTTTTGAGTCTCAAAATTCCTATAGCCTCTTCACTAGTCGTATAACAACCTTATTACTGTTTTCCATTTTTTTTTTTTTTTTTTTTGGTTTTTCGAGACAGGGTTTCTCTGTGTAGCTTTGCGCCTTTCCTGGAGCTCACTTGGTAGCCCAGGCTGGCCTCGAACTCACAGAGATCCGCCTGGCTCTGCCTCCCGAGTGCTGGGATTAAAGGCGTGCGCCACCAACGCCCGGCTGTTTTCCATTTTTATATGTGCAAATATTACAATATTAAATAAGAATACAAGCTTTCGTTATCGTTTTTTAAAGTAGTGTTTATAATCCATTATTAGTGGAGGAGTTAAATTTCTATTTTTATGCTGCTCTTTAACCCTCCTCTTTATTTATTCTTTTCCATGTTCTGTTTTGATTTGAGCTTGAAAGGGATAATCATTTTTGTTGTTGCAGACAACAAAGTGATGCTTATTGGTTTTCATGTACTTATAAACAATAGATGTATTCTGCCCCCCCCCCCTTTTTTTTTTTAAAAGGGGTTTTCTGGGTAGCTTTGCGCCTTTCCTGGAACTCAATCTGTAGCCCAGGCTGGCCTCAAACTCACAGAGATCTGCCTGCCTCTGCCTCCCGAGTGTTGAGATTGAAGGCGTGCACCACCACCACCACCACCACCACCACCACCACCACCACCACCACCCGGCTCATCTTCCTGCTTTTTATCCTGATCCTGGATCTGCTTTCTGGAGCAAATGAATAAGCCCAAGAGTTAAGTGTTCCCTGTCAGTGCTGTTAGATGGGCTTATTCACTTCTTACTCACCTTCTCTAGTCCAAGACACCCCACCACTCCACCCCACCTACTCCCCTAAGATGTGCTTTTTTATTTTTCTATTTCCTACAGGGCCTCTCCTGGCTGTCCTGAAACTCACTATTGTAGACCAGGTGGGCTTCAAAATTGCAGAAATTCACATGCCTTGGCCACCCTAGTGCTGGGATTAAAGATGTGTGCCACTGTGCCTGGCCCAACCATTTCCTAAATGGACTTTGTCAGTCTGTCCTCTTTGTTTCGAGGAGGGCACATGGTGAAGGGGTGCATACTCTGTAGTGTGTTCCAGGATGTCCTGGAACTTACTGTGTATCCCAGTCTGCTCTCAAACTTTGCAGTTCTTTCCTGCCCCAACTTCCTTGGTGCTGGGAATTCTGCCACATTTGACTTGTGCCTCCTTTTGGGAGTTTCACCTCTACTTTCAGAGCTGCCACTAATGCCACATCTTTCAGTGTGGCCTTGAGCTTGAATGTCATTGCTTTTTGCTGTCTTCATAGCTCACTGAGGATAGTAACCTCCAAGTACCAAAGTCAGTTGGTCCTAAGTCTGCTTAGGCTTAAGCCTCCTAAGTGCAGGCTTCAGAATGCACACCTCCTCCTCCTCCTACTGTCCTGTGGATCTAGAATGCCCGTGGATTCTGTTTGGGACATTTCAGAACAGTGGGATATGTGCTTATGTTCAGCCCTTTGAAAGTCCACTCATTACATGAGGCTTTATAGATAATAGAGGGAGGCAAGCCTGGGTCAGATAAAACAACTTTTGGCCTTGAGGGCTATGTACTTTTTACTTAGTTTTGCTATCAAAAAGTTCTTTAAGCTAGGTATGGTGGCACATGCCTTTATTCTCAGCACTCAGAAGGTCGGGTAGGAGGGTCAGGAGTCTGAGGCCAATAGGCTATGTGGCAAAATCCTGCCTCAAAAACCTAAAAAACAAACTTAAAAATTCTCCTCAAATTAAATATGTCAAATTGGTGGCTCCTTCCCTAAAAAATATAAAATCTAAATCTGATAAATAATTAAGATATAATAATCAAGTTTAATTTTGATTAAAGGTAAGTTTCATAAGACTGATTTGTTTGAATAAAGTTGAAATCAGTTTCCATGTACAAACATACATATATAGAGAGTACATAAACATTACCACTCAATAAAGCAGTATATAGTTATTTGTCTGTGGTAGAGCAACCATTTCCTAGAGTGCAGGATGATGATTAGTATATGTGGTTGGAAAGGCCTCTTAGAGTTCATACAATAGGGCATATTTGGCTGGAATCATTAGGTATTTGTCTCCAGGTTTCTATTGCTGTTGTTTCTGTTGCTATTCAATGCTGTGATAAATAACATCACCAAAAGCAGTTTGGGGAGGAAAGGGTTATTTCAGTATAACAGTCCCATATCACAGTCAAAGGAAGCTAGGGCTGGAGCTGATGGAGAGACCACGAAGGAATGCTGCTTACTGGCTTGCTCCTCATGGCTTACTCAGCCTGCTTTCTTACACCATCCAAAAGCTATGTGCTCAGGGGTGGCACAGTTCACAGTTCATCAGTCAAGAAAATCTTTAATCACAGCATTCAGGAGTCAGAGTCAGGCAGATCTGTGTGAATGTGAGGCCCATCTGTCCTACATAGTGAGTTCCAGGATAGTCAGGGCTCCATAGAGAGACCCTGTCTCAGAAAAGAAGGAAAGAAAAGAAAAGTCTCATAGGCCAGTCTTATGGAAGGAAGCATTTTCTCCAGTGTGATTCCCCCTTCTCAGATAATTCTAGCTTGTGTCAAGTTAACAAACAAAATCCAACCAGAACTGTCGCCGTCATTGTAGGAATTTGTTGGATTTCCCTCCAGATCTGGGCATAGTGGCTCACACTTAGAATCCCAACACTGGGGAGATGAAACAGCAGGAGGGTTGCTGCAAGGTTAAGACTGCCTTGGGTGTAGAATGAGATCCTATCTCTAAACAACACAAAGCAGGCAATAGAGACATCAGGGTAAAATCCTTAATGGTTTATTGAAAAGAAGTATTTTACTTAGGAAGCACATATCAGTTGAACTGTGTCTGTTTCTTATGAGAAGTACCCCTATTGTGTACTGTCATAACTGAAGCAGTTGGCAGTTCACTTATCATCTAGACTCTAAACCCAGAATTTCACAACAGGAAGAGATAGATGTTCTTTTCTAGGAAAAAGATATGCTGTAGAGCTAGGAATCAAACTTAGTGTGCTTAGCATGCAGGCATTCTTCTCCTTATTTCTCAGAGTTCACTGCTATAACATTGTGTGCTTACCACATGTGTTTGTACTGTGGGCACAAGTAAGTGCACTTCTATTAGTTTTTTAAAGCACTAGAAGTCTCTTAGGACTTTTGAAACTATTTTGTTCAATTCTTTGACGTTTAAATGTGTGTATATACTTTTGTTTTCTGGGGTTCCTGTTATGTGATGAATTATAGAGTCATTTCAATAAAATCTGGCACTAAGGAGCTTTGTAAAAAGTCTTCTACATAAATTTTCATAGCCAAAACTTACAGATGATACTATGAAATGAAACTGTCAGTGGTTAAAATGACTTTATGACTCTTAATACATGACTAAACCTTAATATGTACCTACAAAACAAACCGGTATCCTAACACATGCTTGCATCAGTTCTGGCTACTCAGGAGGCTAAGACATGAGGATTAGAAGTTTGAAGCCAGTGTGGGCAACACAGGGAGACTTGTCACAAAACAAACAAACAAACAATAAAAAATAGAGATGCAGGCAGAAGTCCAGAGTTGTCTTTCCCAGCTCTCTGGATTAAGCCAATTTGATTTACCTTGTGGAGACCCTACCGCTTAACTGTTTCCCTCTTCAGGGAGGCAGTGGTATAAGACCCCTTTAATTTGACTCAGGTAATTGAGATAGAATAATGTCTTCAAAACTTTAATGAAAGGTAGAAGATCCCTAAAAGGAAATAACTATAGAACATAGTCAAATACATAATGTAGTTTGTGCTTGTCTTCAGGTGATATATAACTTCCTTTGTGTACTATGATTCTTTTTTTGTTTGTTTGTTTTTTTCGAGACAGGGTTTCTCTGTGTAGCTTTGCGCCTTTCCTGGAACTCACTTGGTAGACCAGGCTGGCCTCGAACTCACAGAGATCCGCCTGGCTCTGCCTCCCAGTGCTGGGATTAAAGGCGTGCACCACCACCGCCCGGCGTGTACTGTGATTCTTGATTGCCGTCTTGAGGTAGATCTGTTAGCATCCATTCTCCTGGGCCCATTCCGGATGCACTGCTCCAGATTGTTTATCTGAGAGTGTGAGATTCTTGGTCTGCGCAAGTTACTCCTCCCCTCCTGAGGCCTTTTCTTTGCAAGAGAATAGTAGGAATTGTGTTGACTTCAGCTCAAGGGAGAATGTGCCCATAGAAAACGTATTGGATTTATTAAGGATGGAGGATTTGTTGCTAAAACCTTATTTTATGTTTTTGTTTTTCAAGACAGGGCTTCTCTGTGTAACAGTTCTTTTTGTCCTGGAACTCACAATCACAGAGATCCTCCTGCTCTTGCCTCCCAGTGCTGGGATTACAGGTGTGTGCCACCACTTCAAACCACTTCATTTAAACTAATTAAAAAAAAAAAAAAAGCCACAAGGTGTGTATTCCCAGGCCTTTGGCAGCTGAGGAAGGATTGCAGTAGATTGAGACCAGCCTGAGTTAACATGACTTGTTTGTCTCAAAGACACAAAAAAACAAAACAAGAAAACTTTTGTTTTCTAACATATATTCAATATTTGTTTTGGCTGGCATTTTGTGTGTGTGTGTGTGTGTGTGTGTGTGTGTGTGTTACAGACTTGCTTTAAGAACTATGACTTTTGTAACCGTTGTTTAAAAAACAACACACACACACACACACACACACACACACACACACACACACACGTCTTTTGGGAGGTGAGAGTGATAGACTGTGAGATAATTATGTAAAGTGGTATGTTTTAACTGTTGGTAAAGTCTTGGATTTTTTTTTTGTTTGTTTGTTTGAAACAAGGTATTACAGTGTAAGCCTGGATTGCTTGCAACTTTGTTTGTAGACTAGGATGCCTTGAACTCACAGAGATCCACCTGCCTTTGCCTCCCTTGATGGTAAAGTCTTTTTTTTTTTTTTTTTTGTTTTTTGGGACAGGGTTTTTCCTTTGTAG
>CABHPP010118979.1:0-21720 GCA_902168425.1 Peromyscus attwateri | reverse complement strand
AAAGGGAAGTGACTAATGAATTAACTAAAGGCTAAATTCGGGTAATATCTAAGAAGAGGGACCTTATGTGCTTGACTATAGTCTTAAACGTGATTGGTAGAAAATGTTAAGAATCTGTAAGTTGCTAGGTCAATGGGAGAAAATAAAACTGTCTTCTTTTTTCCTGTGGCTCCTATCTGTCCAAGCTATCTGCCGTTTTTCTGCAGGGTGGGGGAAGGTGTGTTTAGTCACTAGGCAACCTGTGTACAGGTAGATGCCTCTGGTGATTGCTAAAGGGAGATCTGGAACTAGAGGTAAGGTTTGGGAAAGCAGGAAGTAAAGCTTAATTGGCACATCCGCCAGGCCTTCTCAAACAGGTAGCCTGGATGCTTAAGTCTGTTCTTAGAAAGTACAGAGGTATCTCTGATAAGGTACTTTCCTCCTTCTGGGGATGGACCTGGCCGGATGCTGCCAATGACGATAATTACAGGAGGCTTGACTGGGGTTCTGGCTGAGCATAGCTGTCAGTGCACAAGGTTATCTAAATATTCCTTTAGTAGAGGGGAAATGGTGCCCCATAAATGATGGAAAAGCTACGATACCACACAAGAAACTCATAGCAGGAAACGGCTCATAATCAAAAGCCAAATATCACCACGGCTCCTTGAGCCTCAGCTTGACCTCTGGAAGGCCCTTGGCTTCTTCCAGGTATTAGCTTTGTTATAATCAGCTGAAATCCTACTTTGTATATTTTTGCGGCTTGCAGCAGTAAGGTGCTACCAGGGTCCATCATAGGCAAGGGTCCCACCCAGGAGGGAAGCGAACACAAAAAATAGAAAATCACAGAAACACTACTGGCGCTTGAGTGCCTGGGTCCAACTGTACCTGAAGCCATTGGAAACAATGGCTTTTCTTCATTTTACAAAGCTGGCAACCAGAAAAGCCCGTGACTGGCACAGCCTCCGCTGCATGTGGGAAGCATCAGCCGCATTCCCTGCTTGATCTGCTCTACAAGAGCTGGATGGGGCTGGGGCCAGAGGTCACGTATGGCCCGAGCTAAAAGGTCATGATTAATTCTCTGTCCTGCAGGTCTGAGCTGGACAGACAACCACTGTGAGAGGGAAGAGAGCAGCAGCCCTCACCCCCAGGAGATGTCCTCAAACCTCAGTTTCCCCAGTGTGCCTGAGTGCTCGCCAGTCAGTCTGTTCATTCTGCATCGCCTTGATCAACACAGTTCTGAGTAAGAGGACCCTGAGTGTCTGAAAGAGATGGCTCAACAGTTAAGTGCACTGGCTGCTTTTCCGGAGGACCCAGGTTCGATTCCAAGCACCACATGGCAGCTTACAACTGTCTGTAACTCCAGGTCCAGGAGATCCAACACCCTTTTCTAGCCTCCTTAGGAACTGTAAATATGTGGTACACAGACATACATTCTGGTTAGTTGGTTGGTTGGTTGGTTGGTTGGTTGGTTGGTTGGTTGGTTGGTTGAGGAGAGGAGACTGAGGGGCCAGAGATGGTTCAGTTGGTTAAATGCTTGCTGTGCAAACATTGAGGACGAGAGGCTGATCCCAGAACCATGTAAATGGCCAGGTGTGGTGGCGAGCACTTGTGATCCCAGTGCAGGGTAGGTGGAGGTGGGACCCATTGTCCAGTCTTCCAAGATGAATTAGTGAGCTCCAAGTTCAACGAGAGACTCTGTCTCAAAATACCAGGTGGGGAGTGACAGGGTGATACTCAAGGCTGTGCTCTGGCACACGCGCACGTGCACACACAAAGAAAGCACAGACCTAGTCAGTATTAGCAGTCCCGGCATCCCTGGATGACTTGGTGCATACTAAGGAACACGCTCGCATGGTTGGGAACAAAGGATTCTTCTGGGTACCCCGAAAAAGGGGCTGAGAAGTGACTAACCTCTTCCCTCAAAGCCTGAATAACAGGCGTATTTGGATCAGGGTGATTAAGTGGCCAGTTCTGAAAATTCACACTCTTGGGGTTTCAAGAGTCAGTGGAGGCCATCCACAGCTGAACACCTGGCTGGTTGCCTGTCTTACGTCAGACACCCGGGTCGCCCCCCAGCACCTCCATGGACCTCTGAAGAATTGTGTGGGCCCAAAGACTGCATTTTCTTCATTTAGACCCTTTAAGATCCCAGGCTTGGCGGAGCGATGGACGGGGAGGGGCGGGGCGATGGGCAGGGCGGGGCGATGGGCAGGGCAAGGTCTCCTTGGCATCTTTATCGCTCCCCTTACCCCACAGCATAAATCCACTCCAAGCCGGTGACATTTGCACAGCGCGTTTCCTCGGGTCTCCATAATCCCTTCAGAATATTAAGGCTGCGTTCCTTTATCTTTGGTTACATTAACTTCAATTTTCCTTATGAGTAAGTATTTGGCTAAAAATTAATATAGTGAAGTTGAAAAGAATCTTAAGATAGGAAAAAGACTAATTTCATCTCGGACTGCTCAGATCCCCAAGTACACCGGGGTTAATGTAATTAACTTACAATTTGAGCCCGGGTTGTGTACATACACTGAATCTCCCCACTGGAAACCAGATTAGATTTTATTGCTCCATATATCCTGCTTATCTATGCTACGCCTCCAATATACTTCCCTCGATGACTTCGAGGCTCCACTCTACAATGGAAATGCAGAACCATCTGGTCCTGAGCCCGCGCCGTTTATTTAAAGATTTAATTAAATACTGTAAATGGAAAGCTTCCCTGAATTAACATTTTAAATGTGACTTATTGCAGGTTTGATATTGTCTTAATGCCGGCCTGGGAAACTCCATCGCAAGTTGTTGACGTTCAAATTGAATTCATTTGGGTGGCTCCGGGGGGACCCATTAATTAATCTAAACAACTAATGGGGATTGGTTCTGACTTTTGATGAAGATTATTTACTGAGACAATTTGCGATGAATAAAGAGTCACAGTAGGCAAATGCTTAATTGAATTCAAAAAAGTCTCATTGTATTTAATATCAGGGATGCGGGCGTGTGAGTAAGCTTTGAAATGCAGGAGCAGGGCGAGTGCCTCAGTCTCTTACCCCAGCTAATAACAGAGTGAATGGTAATTACATCCGCCTAGCGTGCTCCTCAGGAGGACAACAGGTCTGTCGGCCTAATCACTTCCTGGAGAAGGAAGACAGGAGGTCCCTCCCTTCGTCCTAAGGCTGGGTCACAGGAAGAACTGTGGCAGCAGCCCACTCTCCACCCCCCTTCACAGCCTGCCCGTGGGGAAGGGCCTGTCCTCCTGCCCCCCCCCCCCCCATCGCTCTGTTGTCCTACTCTCCAGGAGCTCTGATGAAATTCCACCTGGATTAAGCCAGAGTGAATTTTCCAGTCTATCTATCTTTTCATTCCATCTTCTGGGTCAGCAGCTCGGGTCAGAACTCTGCGTGGAGGAAAATGGAAGGTTCTAGAAGCATGCATATCCAGCCTGTGGCCTGTGCCTGCATTCGGCACAACACGAAATTGAGAACTTACTCAAAACATAAGAAAAAATAGTTTTGGGGGAAATTTGTTTGTTTGTGTGTAACTCCATGGCATGGTCCTCAGTGATAACATATGTCAAAGCCATGCCAAAAGGCTGGACATGCCTGGAGAGGGAAAAAGGTCTTCACATCTCCAGCACAGGCCAGGCAGAGGTCTACCCACAGAGAGATCCCTGCCTGATGTGGTACCCTCAGACTGGAGACTCGTCACCCCTCTCCACATACCCCACCCTCTTGGCCTGCACAGGCTGCGGCTCCCAGCAGCTTGCCAGAGTCCTCACTGCGGGCTTACTTCAGAGGCGCTGGACCGGTGTCCTGTCACTTCTCTACAGCTGTGATAGATAACCTATAGAAGGAAAGGTGTAGGGTCAGGGTTCATCTCCATGAGGACGGCATCCCAGCAGGTGGCAGACACGGCAGCTGGAGGCTGAGGACTCCCATCTCAGACCTCAGTCAAGAAATCAGAGAGCACACTGGGCATGGTGCAAGGTTTTTGAAACTCCATCCCTAGTGAGTGATGCATCCCCTCCAGCAAGGCCACACCTCCTAAACCTCCCCAAACAGCCACCACCTGGAGACCGAGTATTCAAACACAGGAGCCTGTGGGGGCCATTCCCATTTAAACCACCACAGCCAGAATGTATCTCTGTGTGTGTGTCTCTCTGTCTCTGTCTCCCTCCTCTAGTACACTGACCTCTTGGTGTATTTGTGTCTGTCCTCTCCTCACTCCCAACTTCTCTCACACCAGAGCTGGCTGTGACTGGAGAGAGAACACACTTGGGGATACTTGTTGTATGAGGGTGCACCATTCTAAATCCCTGGATTTGTTTTGTTTGCTTGTTTTTGTGGGTTTATTTTTCATTCTAGCACTTGGGAGTCTGAGGCAGGGTTTCCCTGTATAACAGCTCTGTCTGTCCTGGAACTTGGTCTGTAGACCAGTCTGGCCTTGAACTCACAGAGATCTGCCTGCCTCTGCCTCCCAAGTGCTGGGATTAAAGGTGTGCGCCACCTCCTGGCTTAAATTTGCGGCTAATAGAAGGCAGTGTTTCCCCCTATGTGGTGATTAACATTGGTTGTTAACCTGGCAGGGTCTAGAGTCACCGTGAAAAAAACTCTGGGCCTGTCTGTGAGGGAGTTTCTAGATAGGCTTTACTGAGGTGGAAGACACCCTGAACACATGTCACAGGTTATGGTCCTGGACTGAATAAAAGGGAGGAAGGGGCCATTATTCATCTCTCTCCTGCCCTGACTGGATTCAGTGTGACCAGCTGCCTCTCTCCTACCGCCATACCTTCCTCACCATGATGGACTGTATCCCTTCAAACTCTGAGCTGAAATTCACCCTCCTCTCCTTCAGTTCCTTCGCACCAGGCACTTGTCACAGAGACACTTAAGCATCTAATACGCTCTGTCGCGGTGATTAGTTTGAAGGACCCTCTGTGGTTTTAACCCTCTCCACCCTCACATGTGCTACTTTAGAAACCTATCGTGGCATCCCCAGAGCTCTGCTCAGGAAAAGCCAGAGAGCCACCAGGACAAGAAAGGGCATGCTGGGGGCCCAGACAGAGGCCACTGAGTTCAAGTCCGAGATCTGTCTTCTTCCCCTTGCAGCGCCCCGGACAACCGTGACGAGAGGCTCCTGGTGGTCTTTACGGACATGTTCATGCACAGATGACTGGCGTGGGTTTTCTGCTCTCTTATTCTTTACACATGTAGGATTCTGTCCTGTTTGCTGCCTCTGCACTAGTGTTTCTCACTCCGTCACGAATCTTGGAAACTTCATTGAGATGTAGGTATGTATGTTCCGGGGGACGAAAGGTGTGGCTCTGACCGTATTCATCAGTTTGCGCGTTTGCTTTGACACAGGGTCCCCTGTAGGTCAGGCTGGCCGTGGATTCACTGTAGAGCTGAGGATGAGGGAACCTTCCATAAATGCTGAGATTACGCTGAGCGCCACCACACCCGACTTGCACCTCACTTTTGAAACTGCTTCGTGTCTGAGGGTCAAGTTAGCCAGGACAGAGAGGCAGAGGATGGCCTGACTGCTCGGTTGTAGGGCACGGAGGGTGTCTGACAGGACCGGGAAAGAGTGCCCAAGGTGGCTGAATAGTGGGAGGAACAACATTAAAACGCATGTGTCAACAAGTGTGCACCCCTTGAATGCTTTCCCATGGACTTAGAGTTTGACTTGAGGTTATGTGAGGGTAAACGAATATGTGACATGGGCATGGGAACATCCCAGTTTGATATTTCTCAAGAAGGGAATTTGGAATGCCAACGGATATGGGAAGGAACACAGGAATGCCTGTGACCTTCCTCAATTTCTAAAGAATAGTCATGGCAAATGATGTTCCCACACCTCAGATGTTTTTCCGAAGAAAAATAATAATTCCATGCTTTATGTTCCCTTGAACATGCTGCCTGTGGACCAGGCTTCCTTGCTGAACTGTGGTCTCATAACTGTTATCAGATGGAGTACAATAATAAAACTGAGGCTCGTCGTACAGTTTGTATTCTTGGGCTCTGTTGCCTTGAGTCCCCTAGTTTCCTAGTTCATGTCTTCCTGTATTGATCAGGAGAGGCGATTTGGCCAACATCTGGCAGCTCCCCCACTTTAACTTCCTTACGTAGCCCAGGCTGGGCCAAAGCTTGCGATTCTGCGTCAGTTTCCTGGTGCTGGTATTACAGACATGGGTTGCCACATTGAAGCTAAGCACTTTCACTCTGGAGTATTTGTAGACTTAGAGAACGCCACAAAGGCAGCAGTGAGTTCTCTAGTCTCATTGGGAGCAGAGGACATCTGTGATTGTCAAAACTGGGCATCTTACAGGCACCTAGTGGATCAGGATGGGGACCCCAGGAAACACTGTCTGACACCAGTGGCGGTACCCACAGCAGAGAATGGCCCAGTCTAGCCTGCCAGCCATGCTAAGACAGAGAAGCCCCGCCCTAAAACCAGCTTCTCCTGCTTTGAACATCGTCTGGTGGCCACTGATTAATGCCAAGAAACTGAGGCCAGTTTGATGGCTAAGAGGGCAAAGGTTCTTGCTGCCAAGCCTGACACCCGAGTTCACTCCCCAGGACCTACGTGGTGGAAGGAGAGAACTGACTCCCACAGGTTCCCTCTGGTCTCCAGACACACATCGTGTGGCACATGTGCTCACACAGGCAGGCATGCATTCAAGCGCATGAACATGAATATCAATCAATCAATCAATCAAAATGTAAACCAAGAAACTAGCATGGCTTCTACTGTACCGTTGCTGCTGGCTGTTCTAACTCGTCTTAGTCTGCACCAACCGCCGTAACAAATCCCTAGAGGAATTGATAAACTCTTGTGATGTCTCCATCACAGCTTCAGAAGATTCAAAGCCCAAGAGCAAGGGCTTGTATGTAATTGGCGACTTCTGTATACCCAGGGGCGGATGGACTCAGTAGGCTCCCTCAGGCACTTCAGATGACAGCCGTTCCTCAGTCCCTCTTCCCACTGACCCTGGTGGCTCTTGTTCTACTTCAGGTTTGCAAAATTTTGAGTCTTTAGATCTTGATATCTGGACACAGCTGACACCCACATATTTCCCTCTATAACTGGCTGGTCTCCCTGGTGTCTGCCAGGCTGATCCATGTTGTCTCATATGACAAGACTTAGTTGTTTCTAAGGTGAAGTACTCCATCACAGGTATGTACATGCACTGTCTACCCAAGCATGGTCCCTTACTCTATCACAGGTATCACGCTATCTACTCAAACATTGTCCATGGGGCAGTCAGCTGCTTCCACACACAGCATTGGACACAATTAGGTTGTGCAGTGGTTTCCCCCAAGATCCTGGCTGGGGTCTTTTAGATACACAGTCAGAAGTGAGCTTGCTGGATCATAAGGTATTGCATTTTATGAAACTCACACGAGGGAGGTGACAGCTCCTGTCCCTGTGATCCACACTCGGTGAACGTCTTTCCAGGTCTGCGTTGGCCACCCCTGTCCTTTTGGGGGGATGTCTACTCAAGCCCTTTGTCCGCTTTTTCGTTTGTTCTGTCTTACAGGTCCTACTACGTAGCCTAGTCAGAGAGCTGTCTGTTTACTTTGTGATCCTCCTGCCTCAGACTCTTGAGTACTGGGATTTCAGGTGGGCACCACCATCTGCAGCTTTGTCTGTTTTCTATTGGGCTACTTATTGTTATTAAGTTATAGGCTACTTTTTATATGAAGGATCTTAACCCCTTATCAGATATGTGTTGGGAAATCCTTGCTTCAGTTCAAGGTCTGTCCACCCTTGTGTTTGTCCTGTTTTGTCCTGGTTAGTTTATGTCAACTTGACATAAGCCAGAGTCATCTGAAAGGAGGGAACCTCAACTGAAAAAATATCTCCATAAGATCCAGCTGTATGGGCTGGAGAGATGGCTCAGAGGTTAAGAGCACTGGCTGTTCTTCCAGAGGTCCTGAGTTCAATTCCCAGCAACCACATGGTGGCTCACAACCATCAATAGTGAGATCTGGTGCCCTCTTCTGACACACAGGCACACCATATACAAAATAAATAAATAAATAAATAAATAAATAAATAAATAAGTAAGTAAGTAAGTAAATACATACATACATACATACATACATACATACATACATATCCAACTGTAGAGCATTTTCTTAATTAGTGATTGGTTGGGGAGGGTCCCGGCCTCGCCCATTGTGGGTGGTGCCATCCCTGGGCTGGTGGTCCTGGATTCCAAAAAGAAAAGCAGGCTGAGCAAGCCATGGAGGGCAAGCGGTAAACAGCACCCCTCCATGGCCTCTGCATCAGCTCCCACCTCCAAGTCCCTGCCCTGCTTGAGTTCCTCTTCTGGTATCCTTCAATGATGAACCACAATGTGGAAGTGTAAGGCAAACAAACCCTTCCCTCCCCAAGTTTCTTTGGTCATGGTGTTTCACTGTAGCAACAGTCTCCCTAAGACACTGCTCATTCATTTCTCTGCTGTAGCTGGCCACTGTGCCTGCCTTCCTTTTTTGATTTGTATTTAAATTTTGTTTGATTGTTTTTGATGCAGGGTATCTAGCCGAGCCTAGCCTACAACTCCAAAAATAGCCAAGGATGACCTTGAATGTCAGATCTTCCTGCCTCTTGTTCCCAAGGGCAGGGGCTCACAGCGTGCTCCACCCCTGCTGGCTCCAGTGGGGTTTAATGCTGTGACTTCCCCATCCCTCGTCCCTGGTGGCCAGAAGTAAGTCATGAATTTTTGAAGGAAGCCCCTCCTCTGGTAAAGCCCCTTTGTAACATGACCTCGGCCACACTCTCCCCTTTCCATGAGTTAGGTCTCTGGGAGGTGTCAGGACACAGAGCAGGGAGACCTTTTGGGTGGAGGGAGTCACCAAATCCTCTCTTGAGAGGACTCTCCTCCAGAACCAATGCCCGATATCTGTATGTCAAGATTCATAGTGAAGCGCTGTACCTCAGGGATGACTCACCAGCTAAGGCGACTTGCGGAGGACCCAAGTTGGATTCCCAGCACCTACATCGGGTGTAACTCCAGCTCCAGGGGATCCGACACCCTCTTCTTGCCTCTCTGGGCAGCTGCATGCATGTATGCACAGACATATACATAAATTAAACATAAAAATAATTTTTTTTCCTTAAAAAGAAAGGAGGAAGGCAGCAAAGGAAAATGAACAGGTGGGCATGTCTTTGGAGCCCCTAGGGGACGTCATGGTTTCCTTTATATTGCACAAGTGTATGGGCCCAAAATAGAGGGAAAGAAACAGAGCAAAACTGTCACCCGCGACTCCACACTGGCCCTGCTTCCCTCCAAGGGAGTAGGGAGGACACTGCCTGCAGGTCCCCCAAAGCAAAAGGCAGTTCTCGGAGCAACCCTGGACTGGCTAGGGCAATCAGAACCCAAGCACAGCACAGCCTGCTCCCTGACAGCTCCAGCTCACTGCATTCCCAGGAGGCTTCGCTTCAGCCTCCTTCCTACTCCATCTCCCTCACTGTCCAAGATGTCAAACGCTGCCAGCTGTCCTGGGGCAGGAGGGTGTTTGGTCTGTTACCCCCGAATGTCACTGCAGAAGCTAACTTTGCTCTCCTCTGACTGACAGACTTCTCCCATAAGCCTCGGCTCTAGTGCCAGGCATCAAAGACATAGATAGGGGCTCACCCCTGCCTGGCTCCAAGCTCCGGCTTCAGTTGGTATTGGAATCACAAGCTGCCGCTTGCACAGCCCAAGAAAGACATGGAAAATAATTGATTTACACACAGAATGCTTCCGTGGGATACTTCTACACTAAAATTGCATGCAGCCGCAAAAGGAAAACAGATATATGCTGAGAACTATTTAAGGGAAAGGATTCCAGGGTGAGCTGGGGAAAAAAAGCAGGATACAATGTGATTTCAAGTTTGTAACAATAAACAAGGAGAATAAAAAGGCAGAAAAGAGATCATCTTTCATTTTTAGGCAGGAAAAAAAATACATGTATAATTTGCTCTTCTATAGTTTCTGGTTTTTTCTCTATACAAATACGTATTCCTTGGATAATATGCAATTAAAAGTATGTTTTAAAAGTAAAGCATAGGGCGCTAGAAAGACAGCTCAGCAGCTAAGAGTACTGGCTGCTCCTCCAGAGGACCTGGGTTCAGTTCCCAGCACTCATATCGGGTGGCTGATGACTGTCTGTAACTCCAGTTCCAAGGAATCTGATGCCTTCTTTAGACCTCCCTGAGAGCCAGGCATGCATGTGGTGCACACACATACAAACAGGCAGGCAAAACATCCATATGCATAAAAGCAAATAAATAAACCTTTAAAGGAGTGGGGGAATGCTTTAATGGCCCAAGCCCATTCCACACAGTAAGTGCAAGACCAGCTAGATGGGTTCTGCCCCACCCACTCGAACACTTAGAGAATCTTCCAGGAGCTTCCCAGCCCTGTAAGATGCTTCCAGATCCAAGTGAATGTTTTAGACCTGACACCAGATCTCAGTGGACAAAGGGGCATGTCTGGTTGTTCCTATTCTCAGGGCATTTAGCACCTGCCTTTCCCACATGGAGTGTCTGGGCAAGGTCAACAGAACAGGGAAGTCTGAGCACCAACCAGAAAGGGACTGCTGGGTACCCACCTCCCACCCCTCCCCCAGCCTCAGCCTGGTACTGAGCCAAAGAACCCCAATACCCTGTGGGCTTCCCTTGCCTCCTCACTCAGAACATGCCAGGGGCAGGCAGCTGAGCAGGCAGGTGGGCAGCAGGCAAAGGCTGGACAGAGGCTGGGTGGAGCACTCACAGGCTCCTCCCCGGCTGTGCTCACTTCCTAAGCACCCACAACTATGAGACAGGGATGTGATAACATGGGGTAGGAAGATGGAAAGTTCCAGCAGTGTGGTTTCTACAGCTGGGCACGGAGCTGGCCAGGCTAGAAACAGCTCAGGTCCTCCCGGCCCCCATTTCCCACAGGGATATCTGTGTCAAGGATGGAGACAGAGCAGGGTGAGTTCCCAACATCTCTCTGCCTTTTGTTTCTCAGGGACGCCTGTGCCCCGGGATACAGTCACCTTCCAGGCGCTTGCCTCCTCCCTTCCCAAGCTCATTGGCATTCCTCTTGCTTACAAACACCTGGAGCTTCTGAGATTGCGCTCAGGTCTAGAACTGGGGGAGTTTATCACAGTTAAGTCGGTGGAGGTAGAAGGGGGGTGTGTGTGGAGGGGGAGGCGGCGGGGATCAGCAAAGATTAGTGAATTATTCACACCTCTCCATCAGAGCGCTGGCTCCCCTTCTGCTCAAGCACACTCATCAGCACCTTTCTATTTTTCCATCCATTTTGAAAGCAGGCAAGGGAGGGGGATAGCATAATGTTTAATTAAGAAATTAAGTCACTCCTTTCCTAAATATGCAGCTCAGGAAGGGGGAGGGGAGAGGCCAGCCAGCCCAAGAAAATGGTTTTTATCACCAGGAAAAAAAAATCCGATGCCCAAAATAGCCCCATGGTTGCCCTAGCAACTAGCATATGCTCCTCTCCCCCTCCCCCTCCCTCCGCCTTTGCATACGGCTGCATATTTCTATCGTCTCCCTCGCAGGCACAGTTCATAAACACGGAAACATAATAAAGAACGTTATCACCGATGACTTACGGCCCAGCTGCGCCCAGCCAGATAGCAAGTGGCGAGCCAATACAATTTCATGCAGCGAGGGCCACAGATAGATGGGGTGCCCTTCAAGTGAGATGCTACTTCTGTGAGTCAGTCCAGATTCGGAAATAAAGTTGGTCTTGCCCTCCTCCCCATCCGCCAGAGACAAAGCAGGCCTGGCTGATGCCCGGGAGTCTCATTAGGGCCGGAACAAGCTCGCCCTGAGCCCTGGATTAGCCTGCCAGACTTCTGAGCTCCGCTCTGCCGGCACCTCCCGCCTCTGCCTTGTCAAAGGACCCAGCCTGGGATAGATGAGGGTCTGTTTGAATTAATTATCCTCTCTTCAGGAGGATTACTTGTGGGGGTGTCCCCATGGCTGGGTGGGGGTTGGGGCAGACGCCACACACCCAGCCAGGCTCCTCCAGCTGGGGGAGGTGTTAATCGTGGGGTTAGCTCTCTCTTTCTCTGCTTTCTTCAATGGCTAATGCCAGGGCCCTTGAGAGCCATTCTGTCCAGGGAGGTTTCTCTGAACTGGGGACAGTTGTCCCCTTGGCTTGCAAAACCCCTTCATAAAGCTGCTTCCCTGGTCCTTGGTCCAGACCAGACCAGAGGTTTGGTTTACAATTAAATAAAGCTGAGTCTGCGCATGGTGCATGGTGGAGGAAGGAACTGGTCCAGAAGAGGAAAGAGTTCAGGCTGCAGGGCTCCTGGGCGCTTCTGGGACCAGAACAAAGAGGAAGGGTCAAGAGTGATTTAGCCACCCTTGCAGGAGCCTGCTGAACTAACCAGCACCCCCACCCTCCTTCCAGTTCACACGCACAGGGATATCAGCTCACCGGATCCCTCGACCACGGCTCTAGAGGGCTCACTTCCAAGCCACTCCACAGCCAAGCTAGACAACTGGAGTGGGGTCTATCTGTGACTCTCTGACTCCAGGGGCGGAGAACCAGGTCAGGGAGTAGTTGTGTTGGGGGGCTGGGGGTGGGGGTAGGAGGGCTGGAATCAGGGGAGTCTGAAGCTAGGGACAATGTGGGGCTGGGACTGCTGGGCAGTAGGTAGGTCAGGGGTGGCAGGTTTGGTCAGCACTACCATCTGGGCTTGGGTAACATGAAGCCCTGATAAGGGTGGGATGCAGTAGCAGGGTCCTCAGGACCAGTCCGCAGTGGAATTAAGCCAGCCAGGGAGCTCTGAGCTGAGTCCGTGTGTCCGTCCGTCCATCCGTCGGGGACAAAAGAGCTGGGGAAGGCACCAGCTAACCTGGAAGGCCCAAGGCTGCAGGGATAGCAGCCTCCTTTTTCCCTCTGTAGGCCACATGCAAAGCCAACCTAAGGGGCTGTGCCTGCTGGGGGAAGAGCCAGACAAAGCCTGTTGGCTCACAGCCGGAAGACTGGGCAGAAGTGCGCCCGAGCCTCCCCCACACCGGGCTTCCTGGAGTCCCCTCTGACCCAGCTGTCAGCAGCTGCACTTGTACTACTCACAGCATCGCCTCTGGGTGGCAGGGCCTGGGCACTGGGGTGACAATGGGTGTCAGAAGAGAAGACTCAGCTCACACCTGGGTTTTGGTCTGTCCAGACAATTCCCAAGGTGACTCAGTGAGGGTGTGGGGTTTTTCTCCAGCCGCTACTGCTGAGCTAGAGAAAGCAAGAAGAAAGACCACGCTCTTTACCCCTCACCCAGGCACTCTCTGGCTCACCTTCAGGGCCCTTCCCCAGGTCCTATGGAGTTTCAGATGCACACATGTATCTAGAGGCTAAGATAGCATGACATAAGACCAACCATTTTAGCCAGGTCAGGTGGTGCACGCCTTTAATCTCAGCACTTGGGAGGTAGAGGCAGGCAGGTTTCCAAGAGTTCGAGGCCAGCCAGGGCTACATAGCAAGATCCTGTCTCAAAACAATTTTTTTGAAAGTGGTAATTCAATGCCATTTAGCTCAGTCAAAATGTTGGGCAACCAGCACCTCTATCTTGTTCTGGAACTTACTTTTCTTGGTGCTGGGGACAGAACTCAGGACATTTGTTACATGAGGCATGCTCTCTCCAACGGAGATATACTCCCAGGCCTCTGAACCTTCTTCATCTCCATAAAGAGAAACTGCCAGAGTTGGGATGCTCTGTCCCTCAGAGGTCATATGTGTGAACAGCTTGGTCCCCAGGGTGACATCCTTGTGGACCTGAGCCTTGTGGAAAGTCACTGGGTCACAGAATGTTCTAGAGGTCCATTTCCTGATGAGGTAGACTCATTGCTTTCAGGCCTCTGTTGAGGATCCAGGGAGAATGGTGGGAGCCTGTGATGGAACAAAACTGCTTATCTCATGGCTGGAAGCACAGGGGAAGAGAGTCCCAGGTCCCGGGTCCCGGGTCCACGGTCCTCTTTGGGGCATGCCCTTCATGACCTTCACAAAATCCCAGCTCCCCCGCCCGTCCTCCCCCCTACCCCCACCCTCACCCCCACCCCCACCCCTGCTCTCCTAAATGCAGAGAAGAGGCTGGCCACGAAGGCCAAAGGGTTTGCAGAACCACTCAGACAAACCCGCTGCTGCTCCAGGGCAGGATTAAGAGAAAGGACCAGAGGACACCTCACCCCAACCCACCCCCACCCACCTGTTTCTTCCATGTGAAAGGAAAGGTCATTCTGGACTCAATGGGGTGCACCTGCAACCCTAGCACTTAGGACTGGAGGCAGGAGGATTGCTGTGAGTTTGATGCCAGTTTGGGCTATATAGTAAGTGCCAGGCTAGCTTGAACTACATAGCAAGACCCTGTCTCAAAACAAAACACCAAAAAAAAAAAAAAAAAAAAAAAAAGGGACAAAAAGCCAATTGGGGAGAGGTTGGTCTCATTTTCTTCCCGTGGCAAAGGAAGGTTATAACCCCGTGTTCTCACTCAGAACATAGCAGAACAAGATTAACCGGGCACTCTGCAGACAGCAAGGGTCTTTGTAGGACAGAAAATTCACAATTATTTCTCCTGCCCCTGGAAACCATCACCCGACGGCATAACCTTCACAGGCATCCACTGCTTGGGTCCCATAATCTATGGGACCGTTAAGTGGAGGGAAATGGTGCTGAGAAATGACACAAGACTCTACTGTCTCTGTCCCATGTACTTTCCCTGCTCTTTCCTGTCATCTTAAGCCAAACACCTGCTTCCTCTCTGTCATCCTCCAAGGTGATGAACAGCCCTGCCCAGCAGCTTCCAGCACCTCATTGGTCTGCTGAGCCTCGAGGCCAGCCTTTGTGCCTTTGTTCCGAAAAAGAGGCTGCGAGGACAGGGGGTCCCCTCCGTCCATCTCCAGTGAAGGTGAAACAGACCAGATTCTATGCAGCACTGTGTCAGACTAAAGGGTGAGGAATTGTGTTTCCAGGGGAGAAAGTTAGGGTGGAACGTACCGCGGATATCCAGCTACCTCCCTGAATTGAGCTGTGTATGAAAACAGGCACCATTCCAGATAGCCATCTCTTCTCTGCTAAAACAGAATCCTCTCACTCCGGGGTCCCAGAGCTTTGTGCTCTCTTGGCGTGTCCTTTCCTAACACACTTCATGCAGTGAAGACCCTGCCCTATGATGCCTTGGCTGCCTTGATGAGGGAGGAGCATGGGACCCTGAGTATAGGGAATAAGAAGGGCCCACTGCACATCCAGGGCTGTGGTGAGTGCAGAGGGAAGGGGATGGCAGTATGGCTCCTGGATTCCTGGGGTGACCACTATTTATTTATTTGTGTGATAGGTATCACTAGCTGCTTCCCTGCACAGCAAATCTGTTGCCTTGATAAATCGTCGGATCAAAGCAACTCTAGGAGGAAAGATCTTAGCTTGCTCACACTTGAAGGCTACCGTTGGGGTGGGAGAGTCACAGCTGGCGCCAGCAGGAGACAGCTGGTCATGCTACATCTAAAGCCAGGGAGCAGAGAGGGATGGACTCAGATGCTGTGGAATAATCCCCTTGTACACTGTAAAGATTTGTCATTTGAATTGGTTTAATAAAATGCTGATTGGCCAGTATCAAGCAGGAAGTATAAGCAGGGCAACCAAACTAAGGATGATGGGAAGAAGAGGGGCAGAGTTAGGAGTCACCAGCCAGATGCAGAGGGAGCAGGAGATGAACATGCCATACTAACAAAGGTACTGTCACATGTCAGAGCATAAATAGAAATATGAGTTAATTTAAGTGTAAGAGTCAGCTAGTAACAAGCCTGAGCTATTGGCTGAGCATTTATAAGTAATATAAGCCTCTGAATGGTTATTTGGGAATTGGCAGGTGGGAGAGAAACGTCCATTTGCACTCAGGTGCTTGGCTCACGTTCCTTTTTATGCATTTCTAGTCTCTAGCTCAAAGGATGACATCAACAATGCTCAGGACCCAGGGAGTGGGGGGACAGGGGTCCCCCAACCTTAATTAAGCCAATCTAGAAACTTCCTCACAAGCATGCCCCAGTCTTGCCCAGAGTTTTGTCTCCTAAGTGCTTCTTGATCCTGCCAAATTGGCAGGCAATGTTACCCTCCAGAGAGACTAAAAAGGAAGAAGGTTGGATGTAGCATGAATCTTAAAAGTTCTTATTAATAAAATCAAACCTCAGCCAGGTATTGGGGTGAACACTGGAAGGTCAGAGAGACAAAACAAGCCACAGCTATCTCACCTTGCCGGATCCTCAGCTGGTCTTGCTTCCTCAGACTGGAAGCCTCTATGTCCTCATATCCAAATGACTCTCAGCTGAACTGCTGCTAGAAGCCTGAATGCTTAACCAGCCCAAATGCTTCTCCAGGCCAAATGCCTCTCCAGGGCAAATGCCTCTCCAGGGCAAATGCCTCTAGTTTCTGGTCCTCAGGCCTTATATACCTTTCTGCTTTCTACCACCACTCCCTGGGATTAAAGGCTTGCTTTCTGGGATTAAAGGCGTTGGTCATCATGCTTGGGTGTATCCTTGAACACATGGATTTCTGCCTCTGGAATGCTAGGATTAAAGGCGTGTGCTACCACTGCCTAACCTCTATTTAATATTGTGGCTGCTCTGTCTCTGACCCCAGATAAGTTTATTAAGGTACACAATATTTTGGGGAACACAATACCACCACAGTTGGAACTGAAGGGGAAGTTCAGGATCCTAGCTGTGCACACCTCCATTGCAGGGTTGGTTTGCCTGGTCACGGGTGTGGTGAGTCCAGCCCCAGGGACCTCATCCCTCTTCTACTTAAGACCCATGGCGTCTAGAAGACCAATAGCACCATCATCTCTACTGTGTGGACAAGGACGCTGAGCCCCTGTCATGCAAATCACAAGTGGCTGTGTAGTAACCTGAACCCAGTACTCCAGGACTGGGTTGTTTTGAGCCTTTGTACTCTTGTGGTTTTCAGAGTGAGGTGAGGAAATGTGGAAGAAAGAGTGAAAGAACAAGGTCGCTGCCCAAGGAAGCAGTCCCCTTGTATGGTGCAAGCACAGCGCCCTACAGTGAATGCAAGTATTGTCACTAGAGAACCAGAGAAGGGAAGACTAGCTAGGGCACAGGTCACTCTCCATCAGGGTGACAGGAAGGGTTCCTGCAGAGGGCTGTTGGGAACATCTAGAATGACCATAGATCTAAAAGCAGGATCAAGGATGCAGCTGAAGCAAGCCAGGGATGGAGGCTGCCTGCCAAGGGGTAGTTGGCATTTTCAGCTCCCACATAAAGACACAGAGACTTACTATGAATGCTCGGCCTTGGCTTAGGCTTGTCCCACTAGCTCTTATAACTTAATTTTACCTGTTTCTATTCATCTGCATTTTGCCTCAAGGCTTTTTACCTTCCTTTCATTCTGTATGTCCTACTTTCCTGCTTCCTGTGTGTCTGTCTGTCTGGCCCCTGGCACCTCTCTGTCATCTCCTTTTCTCCCTTCCTTGAGCCTATATCCTCCTCCTACTTACTCCCCTTCCTGGAAGTTCTGCCTATACCTCCTCCCTCGATATTGGATATTGGCCAGTCAGCTTTTTATTAGACCAATCAGGAACTTCAGACAGGGGAAGAAAAACAGCAGCACATCTTTGCAGTTAAATATTCTGCAACCCTGAGGGACTGCAGGGCGCTTAGAAGGGACAGTGGAATGGTTGAATGAGGTGCCCACAGGCTTGGGTATTTGAACACTTGGTCTCTAGTTGGTGGTGCTGTTGGGAGGTTTAGGAGGTGTGGCCTAGCTGGAGGAAGTGTGTCATTGGAGGCAGGTTTTAGGAGCGTGTAGCCACTCCCCATTTCATGTTTGCAGTTGAGACATGATCTCTCAGCTTCCTGCTGCTGCTACTGTGCCTGCTGGCTGCCTTGCCTCCCACCATAATGGACTCTCATCCCTTGGGAACCATAAGCCCAAATAAACGCCTACTTCTGTAAGTTGCCTTTGGTCACGGTTTTTTTTCTGTGCAACAGAAAAGTAACTATTCCAAGTGGGAACAGGGATCAACAAGGAAAAGAGGCCTCAGCAAGGGTGGGGATAGCTCTCCCACTCTCCAAGCATGTATCTGGGGGTGGGGGCGGTTAGAAGGGCCCTGGAGAAAGCATCAGCTCTCTCCCTGAAGGAAATCTCTCTGTGGCAAGAAACAGGAAGTGTGGGGCTGAAGTTAGCTGCAGAGTCAGGGCCACTCTCCTCTACCCAGTGAGCCCCAGAATGTCTGTGCTGATCCTGGGCCAGGCTACCTCCACAGAGCCACCTGCTAGTAACAGCTGATGCCTGGCCAAGGTATATCTGTTAGCACCTTCTTCTGCCCCTGATGCTTTTTGTTTGTTTGTTTGTTTACTTATTTTATATGTACACGAGTTTATATATTTCTGTGTGCACCACGTGCGTGCCTGGTGCCTATGGAAGCCAGAAGACAGTATCAGAGCCCCTGGAAATGGAGTTATGGACAGTTGGGAGTCACCATTTGTGTGCTGGGACTCAAACCCAGGTCCTCTGCAAGAATAAAATATTCTCTTTTGGTTTTTCAAGACAGGATTTCTTTGTGTAACAGTCCTGGCTGTCAACTCACCGAGATCCACCTGCCTCTGCCTCCCAAGTGCTAGGATTAATGGGGTGTGCCCCACCACCTGGCAAGAATAAATATTCTTAACCAATGAGTCATCTCTCCAGGCCTGCCTTTTCTTTTCCTTCCTTCCTTCCTTCCTTTTTTTCTTGTTTCTGAGACAGGGTCTCATATATCCCAGGCTGGCCTTGAACTCATTATGTAACCAACAATGACCTTGAACTCCTAATCCTCCTGCTTCCATTCCCCCTAAATTCTGGGATTAGTCATGCCAGGCTAACCCTGAGGAATTTCTTACAAACACAGGTACCCAGACCTGCCCTTCCACTAATCAACTCCAGTCCCCAGGGCTGAGCACAGGCTGTCCCAGAGCCACACTGGGAAGTGTGAACTCAGGCCACCATGTCCAAACTGTCAGATCTCTGAAGGACAATGTCACCAGCTGCTGGCTGGATGCTACATAGAGGGACATGTGACTTAGGTGTTCCCAAGGAGCCAGGGTTTCCCAGACACCCAGCCCTCACCAATTATCATCATCGTGTCCTCGGGAGGTCACTGGTCACTTTCAGGGGCTTTGTCCAGCTGCCTCACTAGGAGCTGCATGGAAAACACTGGGAAAGAACAATTGTCAACTCCCACACAAACAGCTAGAGGAGAGGCAATGTTCAGCCCCTGAGACCCTGTAAATCTTGATATATTTTATGAATCTCACTTACATTTCTGCCCTGACTTGTGCATAAAACTTGTGGAGATTTACACAAGTCAGCCATGTGTCACCCCTTCCCAAACGGCTCTATGTCTTGGTGACCTTTCAGAAGCCAACAGCAGCTTTCCTGTTGTTACCCATAATTGGAAAAGCATCAGAGATAAGAAAATTTATGGTAATAATGATCTACCTGAGCAAGGCCATAAAGAACATCGGGTATCCGAGGGGGCGGAGGGAGGCACGCACCTGTTTATCACACGTTATCTCCATCTTCCAGGGCCTGCAGCAGCCATTGCTCCTGCCAGGTCCCCAAACCCAAGGCTGTGGCTCACACACGGCTGACCCGGGCATGGATGCTTCTGGCTTCATCTGGGTCTGAGAGAAGTTTTATCTTCTGTGAATAAAGGTCAAGGTCTCGGGGCCTGCCCTCCCCCGCCCAAGGTGCTCCGCACTTCTACATTGATTTACACACAGTGGAGTCGAAGATAAAAGCAGGTTGAGGAGAGAGATGAGGGCAGGGTGGGGGAGCTCTTCCTCGCCCTGATGAGTCCTGTTGACATTCTGTCCTCGTACAGGACGCTGCCCAGTGGGGCTGGGGAAACCCAACTTTGTAATGTTTATATCTTGTTGGATCTGAGTTCCCATGTTTCTGGCCACAGGAAGAAGTAGAAAAAGATCCCAGAAAACCCAAGACATGTGGAAATTGACTCATCCAGGCAGGGCCAACAGCTAAAAAGAATTCACAGTAGCCACCCTGGCTACCAGAACATGGAAAACATGAGTGAGATTTTTTTATTTGTATGGGACAGTGTGTTTTATCTTCTGACTAGCATGCATCCATAGTATAAAACGATGGGCTTCGTTACAGCATTTCTAGTTGTTTCGACAGGAAAAAAGCTCAGGTTTACCCTGTCACTGTCTCTGTCCCCTCCCCTCTCCTTCCTCTTCTCAAACAGTCAAATAATCCCTCTTCTATTTTCAACGTATGCACACACAAACACACACACAGTCACACATGTGCGTGCATGCACTCAAACTCACATGCACATACACACACACACACACACACACACACACACACACACACACACACTTTTCAAAACCTAGATTCCCCATCTGAGAGGACATACTCGTCTTTCTGAGTCTGGCCTATTTCATCATGAGAATGTCTCTAGTTTCATCTATTTTCCTGCAAATGGCGTAATTTCTCTCTTTCTGGCTGAATAAAATTCCAGTATCCACACCTCTCTCTTTATCCATTCATCTGGTGGTGGGCATCTGGGCCAATTCATTAACTTGAGTGACTCTTTCTGCAGCAAACATGCTTTACAGGTGTCTCTGCGGAGTGTTGACTGTTGGCGGGAACGTCAAGTGGGCGCCTACGACCATTATGGGGACCAGTATGTGGAGGTCCCAAAAAACTAAAAGTGGCATTACCATAGCACCTTTGATATACCTCAAGCCTCAGCTCCAAAGCACAGTCGTCCGAGTCTTAAAGGAGCCTGGGTTGGTGGACCACAGCAACCTGGGGACAAATGAATGCGCAGCGTGGCCCCTTCCCCACAGAGGTGTGGGCAGAGGACGGAGAGCTCAAGACACTCAGGACTCAACAAGGTGGGAGGCATCCAGGCTGTCACAGTCCAGAGCTGTCCTGCCATTCCTCTGGGCCTCCCGTTTTCAGAGGAGCAGTATGTAGCTGGAGACCAAGCTGCAGCCAGCGGAGACAGAGATGACCCACAGCTGAACCCCAGATCTCTTCCCCTCTGAGGACACACAGGATATGAAGGTGACCCCTAGTGAGTGGATTCACCAGCCCACAGCCGGGGGAGCCACAGGCTTCCCATGAACCAACAACACGAAAGAGCACCCCCCAAGTGAAAGGGATTGTGAGTGACCAGTGCGGAAGGAGATGCAGGGAGTCCAAGGCTCCTAGACGCCTGGCCTCAGCTTGGCCTTCTTTCTTGATACACTCACATGCTTCTCCTGTGACCCAGGGATGTAAAAGCCATTTCCTGCCTAGAAGAGACCTGCCGAACCCTCCGGGGATGCCCTCTGGCCCTCTTAGAGTCCTGTGCGCATCTGTCTGCAGCCTCGAAGCAGCCTTGGTCTGTGAGAGGAACCCTTGGCAGTCAGCATGGCTGAGGGAAAAAGGCATGATCTGGGCATGGCAAGGTGGATCCCAGCCCCCATCTCCCATGATTACCTTGACTTTGAGTAGATCATTTAACCCCTTAGAGCCTTAGTTTCCCAACCT
This sequence comes from Peromyscus attwateri, assembly GCA_902168425.1. Taxonomy (NCBI): domain Eukaryota; kingdom Metazoa; phylum Chordata; class Mammalia; order Rodentia; family Cricetidae; genus Peromyscus; species Peromyscus attwateri. The sequence goes on along the minus strand of CABHPP010118979.1, from coordinate 194 downwards.
GTAAATGGGAGAATAGAAGATCGCTTTATAAGGGTGCTAAGAGGACTTTAAAAGGTAGGGTGTGTACAGTGCTTAGCAAGGGGCTGATGCATGAGGCTGGGTTGTGGCTGTTGTGATGACCTCCACTTCCTCCTCTTCTCCTCCCCCTCCCTCTCTCCTTCCTCCTTCCCTTCCTCCCCTCCTTCTTCTCCCCT
>CABHPP010118978.1:10248-33684 GCA_902168425.1 Peromyscus attwateri | reverse complement strand
CCTGTTGTTCCCTCTCACTGGACGTGAACCTCATCAATTTGATCAGGATGGCCAGCTCCTGGGATCTGCCGGTCTCCACTCCTCAAGACCCCAGAGTTACAGGCATGTACGGCCATAGCTGCCTTTTATGTGGTTGCTGGGATTGGAACTCAGGTCCTTGTGCCTGTGTGGCAGGGCCTCTTCCCCATGGAGCAATCTCTCCAGCCCTGATGTAACCGTCTCAGTTATTATCTGTCTGCACAGCAAGCAAGAGTATTATAAGGGCAATATTTTTGTCAGATTTATTCACTTCTGGTTCTCCCAGGTGCCCAGAAAGTGCTTGACACATGGTAGGTGTTCAGCAAATGTCAACTAAGAATGAACTGGTCTTCTGTGGTTTTTTGGAGATAGCTTTGAAAATAGCTGTCGGCACAAGACCAGCTTTTAGACTGAAGCCTGGAAAATCTGTGATTAAGTTAATGCAGGACAATATTCCAAGGAGAAAACAAACAGCTTCTGAGACAATTATATTGCCACCTCTGGCTTGGTCCTTCCATGACCTCACAGACCCTGTTTAGCCCAGTAGCTTGGCCTTTGTTAGGTTATTATTACACTATAATTTCCAGGCCTCGGACGTCTCCCATAGTTACCTCTGAGTTACGTGTGTGTGCATTCTATGGTGCACTCCACAAGTAAGGCTTATGCTTCTCTGCCCTCAAGGTGAAGGAGGTGGTAGACCCACAGCGTTAATCCATTCCCACGGTGCTTTGCGTTTTATGCATTTTTGCTTTCAAGTGAGGAACTGAGCCTGAGTAGGGACGGTAACCTGTGTCGTGTGACTGTGGACAAAGCCTGGATTTGAAATCGTCTCTTCCGCTTTGTCTTCCTGGCTGAAGTACCGCTCCGATGAGGAGACCCATCACAGACCACAGAGTGAAACACCTTGGAGTGAACTCCACCTCTCTCCATTGCTGCTTCTCTTTTTCAGCTTCAGTTACTATTCTGTCAGGCTGGGTTCAAAAGTAATGGACATATTTATTTGGTGGAGGGAATTTCAAGACAGAGCAACAATCATGCTGTAGTATCGTTATTGCTGGCTGCCGTGAGCCAGGTTCACAGCGAGAGTCAGGGAGAAAAGCAGAACAGAAGGAAGTAAAAAAGATGTAATTGGGCCTGAAAATGTACAATTTGACATATGTGTATTCAAAGTTGCAGACAAATCAAATAGAGACAAAGGGGCCATAACTGTTATGAAATTAGTATCACTAACAAAAGCAAAACATTTTGCACAGAGGAAATAGAAGGATGTCTTGTGGGAAAGATCTCATCCATTGAAGCCTCTGGGATATAAAAATGCAAACTTATCTGAAAGACTTAATTTGAAAGGAAGCCTGGAAAGAGAGAGTAGCCAGGGTGCCTTGCTGGAAACAGGGAAGCGGTTTTTTTTTTTTTTTTTTTCTACACCCAGCATCAAACTACTATAAGCCCCGGGGCGCCATGGTCTAAGGGGGCCTGCTCACTTCTCAGACTCAAGCAGAACTTGGCATCATCCACATGATATTGGCTTTTCGGGCACACAGAACACAAGAATTGCAAGTAAAAGCTAGGCAGTGTGAGTGTGTGTGTGTGTGTGGGGGGGGTGGCGGGTAGGCGAGGGAATTGGATTCCCCATAGGGAGCCTCTGAGTAGGCTATGCAGGAAGCTGGGAGTGTAAAGCAAGTTGAGTCAGAGACCCCAGGAGGTATGGGATGTCTTCTGAGGAAGTCTGTAGTGAATGAATGGAGCCAGCTCAGGAGGGAGAGAATGTGTTGCAGGCAACAAGAGGTGGGCTGCTCCAGTGCACTGGAGCTCAGATGATGCTGTGTGCCCCGAGTGCTAGACACGGAGCTGTAGGGTTTCACGTTTCCCTCCTTTTAGGAAAGGGTTTTGATCTTGCTCCTGTCAGTTTTTCCTCCCATTTCCCGTGCCCTACCTTTTGTGGTGGGATGTCTACTCTGTGCCATTGCACATAGGAAGTGTACAATTGAGTTTATTTTCACAGGGACTCACAGATAAGAGACTGTCTTAAGAATCAGTAGAGCCGGGCGGTGGTGGCGCACGCCTTTAATCCCAGCACTCGGGAGGCAGAGGCAGGCGGATCTCTGTGAGTTCGAGGCCAGCCTGGGCTACCAAGTGAGTTCCAGGAAAGGCGCAAAGCTACACAGAGAAACCCTGTCTCGAAAAACCAAAAAAAAAAAAAAAAAAAGAATCAGTAGAATTGGGCGGCGGTGGCGCACACCTTTGATCCCAGCACTTGGGAGGCAGAGCCAGGTGGATCTCTGTGAGTTCGAGGCCAGCCTGGTCTACAGAGCAAGTTCCAGGACAGGCACCAAAACTACATGGAGAAACTCTGTCTCAAAAAAAAAAAAAACAAAAACCCAAAACAACAACAACAACAAAAAAGAATCAATAGAATCCGGGATTTTGGACTTCTAAACAGAAGTGGGACAGTTAAGACTTGGGGGCTCCTTGAAGCTGGGCTAAATGCTTTTGTAAGATGTGAGTCTCTGGGGGTCAGGGACAGAATCTAAAATAATTCCCACAGGCTTATATTTTGAACACTTGTACCCAACTGATGGCAATGATGGGGGAGGGTGTGGAACCTTTGAGAAACTGAGCCTGTCTGCCAGATGTCACTAGGGGCGTTCTTGAAAGCTTACAGCCTGGCTCCCAGGTCTGGCCTGTCTCTGGTTCCTGGGATGTCGGAGAGAGCAGAGCCTCTGCTGCATGCTTCCTGCAATGCCTTCCCTGTGATGATGGGCTGCGCTGCATGCTCCCTGTGATGATGGGCCGTGCTGCATGCTCCTGCAATTCCTTTCCTGTGATGATGGGCTGAAATTTCTCTTAGAAATCTCTCAGAACAGCCTGAGTTGTTTCTGCTGGGCACTGTAGTCAGAGCCACACAAAGGGGACTGATACCTCAGGCTTCTGTTGGAGTGGGAAGAGTTTTTGCCTCTGGTCATCCAGGGTAGTTTTCTCCCACATGTAGCTCTTGAGTGTTTGAAATGTGTAGGGTAAATTTTCACATTTTAAAAATGACTACATGTTGGGAGAATAATTTTGTGGTATGCCTAGTTAAAATACTATTGTGATGAAACCCATCTGTTTATTTTAATTTTTTTTAGTGTGTTTAATAAATAATTTAAATTGCATAAGTGTCTTGCTTTATATCTTTCTGGGACAGCATCAGCATATAGCTTGCCGAAGGTTTCTTCTTGCTGTTATTATAATTTTGGGGACAAGGTGGGGGCACCCATCAGGGGTGATAATGAAAGTTAAAGCCAGATGCACTGATCAATTGTAGCTAAATGACATATATCAATTTCAGGTGGTTAAGTTTTTGTTCCAAAACCTTTACTTTGGAAGATAAACTACCTGGGTCCAGTACTTTAGAACTGATAAAATATTGACAATTTAGGCTGTTGAAATGTTTTCTGTGGTCTCTTGTTTTCTGAGTTGTCAGGGATATCCTAGATGCCCAAATATCCATAGATTGCTGTTTGAATGTAGCAACAGTAAAAAACATGACTTATAAAGAAATTAATATTTACAGAACTTGCTGCTTGATTAATACTGTGGGAATCAATGGGACTAACTTTGGTCTTCCCACTCTTATTTGAAATAAAGACATCTGGGTTGCTTTATGCCTGAACTAGCCCGCAAGAAGGAGAACATGAACAGTGTGAACAGTAATTAGTATAGACATAATATTCAATGATGCAGGAATTCCAGGAGATTAGTTTTGGCAATGAGTCCTAAATGAAAGGACTTGATTTCAAGCCTGTTTTTAAATTAAGTTTTTATTAAAACGTAATTTAAGTTGAAAAATCATCATATTCTCTCAGATTTTAAAAGTCTATATATTAAAGGGCTTCTTCTTTTGCTATTATTCACAAGTGGTCCACACTTCACAGCTATCTCCATTTCACAACTATAGTGGTACTCAATGGCTTTCTTCCCGGATAATTACCCTGCATTTGGCAACAGCAGAAAAACAAGCCCAAACCCTCCTAGCATGGGACACAGCGTCTCTGCCAGTCCATGGGCAGCGTGACTTAAGTTGCCTTGAACCTTCTCCTATAGTGAGCTCAAGAGAAGAATCTGAAATGCATACTGATTTACGAAGTGAAAGAATGAGCAGTTTGAGTTTCATAGAGACAAGGAACTCTCAGTGATTCTACTAGGAGCTCCGGAGATATTGTTATAAGAAGGGAGACATGGGATGTGGGGCTGAATTTTTTCCTACGATTGGAAAACATGCCACCATTGCCAGATAGTATAGCGGAGACAGATGGCGCGGCAGCTGCTGTGAAGGAAAGATGCCTTACTACTAGGTGAACCATGAAAAATAACGAGAAGGACGGAAGGAACGGCACTCAAGCTCCCCTCTGCTGTCACATCTTCCCATCACCACAAAATGTCTAATTGTATTCCATCAGGTGGCAGATTGCAAATGAAATGCCTTCCAGTTTTCTCCACCGACTGCACACTTGGAATTCACCACCATTCTCTCGACAGGACTTGTTTTTTGTCTTTTGATTTTTTGGCAAGAATGGAAGGAGGGATGGGTAGCAATGACTCATGGGATACACGATGCCCATATATGGTAAAAAAGGTGCAAAGACTGATCTTTTTCTGGCTCAATTGGTTGCAGTTTGATATGCAGAAATTGGCCAAAACTCATCTTGGTTTATTTTAGAGACGCCCCCAATTAACACTGATTCATGCTACAGATCACATAAATGGGGATGGCATTTTAATCAGATTTAAATGGAAGTTATTTAAAAATGTGACTTAGAGATACCCAAAGCGGGCACACACATGATCTTGACATTCGCATAGTTTGTGTCCAGTGTTCCCTGTTGGTTGTTTTATACACTTCCTTGGGTAATCAGCAATGGTGAAGGGCTAGTGGTGCCCTGGCTGGGCCGCCTCAGCGGGGAAATGCTTCGGCCTCTCCAGTTGAAAAGAAATGTGTCAACTCTATAGATTTGGAAAGGGATGGTTAAGTGAATGGAGATCTACAAATGCTGAGGCCCTGGAGTTTTGATTCATATGCATTTAAACAATATTTGCTTAGTAATTACTGTTGTACAACTTAAGCAAATAGAAATGGATTCAACTAAGTTGTGATGTACGGAGATAATAAAAGCATGTGAATGATATTAAAAAACCCCCCCCCCCCTACCCCCCCCCCGCTATTATTTAAAGAAATTGGCTGGGTGAATATCCGAAGATGTTTTTGCCATTTTGTCTAGAGGAGCTGGACAAAGGCTGTAGAGTTACACTGACTGACAGCCCCTGAAGGGTCTCAAAGGGTGGTTTCGGTAATACACAACCTGTCTCTTAGGCACTGTTTTAAGAAACACTAGTCATCCTCCAAGTAGACTCCATTGTGTATATACGACTTCTAGTTATGCACGTGCACAGAACTTAAACAATCATTACCAACATGAGTCTTTTTTGTTTGTTTGGTTTTTGTTTGTTTGTTTGTTTGTTTGTTTTTTTGAGACAGGGTTTCTCTGTGTAGTTTTGGTGCCTTTCCTGGAACTCACTCTATGGACCAGGCTGGTCTCGAACTTACAGAGATCCGCCTGACTGTGTGCTGTAATTAAAGGCGTGTGCCACCACTGCCCAGCTCTCCAGCATGAATCTTAACATAGACTCTAGAAGCAACTTTGGTATATCCCCATCTCTGGATTTCAGGAACTAATGTCCCCAATCCCCCTGGCAGAGTCCTTGTCTCTCTATTTCCTTTTTTTTTTTTTTTTTTTTTTTTTTTTGTTTCCCAGAACAGCACTTGCCTCTGTTTGGGTAAAGTCTGTGCTGCTAGGACCAGAATTCAGCTCTGACCTTTCTATTTGACCTACATATAAGTGATTATAAATTACAAATGATTGCATGAATTTAGATACACGTCAGAAAGCTGGAGCAAGCTACACAGAAGCCATGTGAATGGGATGAGTCCTCATGAGAAATGCAGGAAGAGCAGCTCCACTAAGCCCTCCCGGAGAATAAGCCTCACTTCAGCGGTTTGTAGGCCTGCCTGCTGGCTGGGGTAAGTCTCTGGCTGGGGGTGGGGAGAGACAACAGGCTACCTTCCAGTATAAGTAAGGTGGGTGATTGGTACCAAGCCAGTTACAGAAGTCTGTGCTTTGTGACTTAATCAGAAGTGGGAAATACCCATCATTTAACACTCTTCAGGACCACGGCTCATTATGAAAGAGCTTCCTACTTCCTTTTGTGGAATTTTATATGAACATCTTCGGGAAAAAGAAGTTTTCTCTGGTTTCTGGAGAGGTTAGATAATAATGTGTTTGCTGCAAACCCTATTGGGCTCAGGTAGCAGCAACCTATTCTTTAAAAAAATACCTGGAAACTTCTTTTAACTAAATTTCAGCATATCATTGGTGTTTATACAAGAGGCACTTAACCTGTTAGCATCACGTAGCTGGAGGATTTCCTTCTTGCTTTATCCACATACTGTAACTACGGTTTTTCTTTGAGAGACCCTTGAAATATGGCTCTCCCTTTATAGATATAATGCAGCTTATATTTCCTATATAATATAGTTCTAAAATTAAAGGTAAAGTAGGATGCAGGAAGGGTGAAGAAAAAAAAAAAAAACCCAGCAAAAACCCGGCTATCTGCTCTCCTGTGTATATACGTGATGTGGTTGTAAGACACCATTCTGAAGAGGACACCAGCTACCAGGCACTTCCAGTATGAGATAATTAGCCTTTCAGAATCAACCACCTTTTGGTTTCTTTGGTAGTTCCGCTGACTACATAGCTTTAGTGCTCTGTTTTAATGTGTCTTTGTGAATTATGTGACCACATAGTATCCTTGAAATAAGTATCTCTAATACAGTTTATGATATGCTTTATCAAACAATCTTTGTTTTGACAGATATATACATACATATGTATGATATATAAACAGATAGTGTGTGTATATAGATAAAGTTATCTGTGTATAGTTTCTCTGTAGTTGGAAAAGATAAATGGCAAAGCAATAAAAAAAGATTAAAAAAGAGACAAATGTCTCTCACTTTTTTTATGTGTGTGGTCAAAAATGCAACCTAGGGAAATTTCTATGAACTTTAAACATTTATATTTTTCTTAATTTCTATGACCCGACAGCAAGGATAAATCTTCACAGAACTGAATTTATTACAAAAATGTGAACAGCTTTTTGAATTATCAAAGACAAAATTACTTTAAGTGTAATTTTATGTGGACTATACTATTTGAGTGGTTAACAAATTGATAGTCCAAATGTTGTAAAACGTAACAACAACAAAAACCTCAAAACCAACCAAATACTCTCTGTTCATCTAGAAATATCTCTATCCTCAGGTCCCTGTGATCCACATGCTTGGAAATCTCAATAGCCTTTTCCATTTTGTGGTCCCAAGCCATCTTATTTCCCAGCCATCCCAGGCAGGGTTGGCAAACAAGCACAATGAGGGAAATGTGGCTTTAGGAGTGTTCTGAAGGTTTTCCCAGGGGACAAACTGGTTTTCTGACAGAAGGTGACAGTCGGACAGCTTTGCTGAGCATCCACAACCAAACCACAAAAAAGCCTCATTTGAGCCTTCCTGTCAAATCTCTGCTCTCAGCGGCACTCAGCATTTATTACCCAGGAAGCTAATCAGACTTAGCGTCACTGTAGAACAGGAAGGTCGTCAGAGGAGTCCCTCAGAAAGGTTGGTTGTGTTCTAAACCCCTTCTGATTCATATAGTTGTTTTAGTTGATGAAATCATGAAAGTGAAATGAATCTGGAGAAAATGAATACTTTGCAACCAAGGAAAGCCACCAAGAACAAAGGTAGAAGAGGTTAGAAGAAGGAAGAGGAAGAGGAGGAGAAAAAGTAGTCTATTGGCTTTCAGGGTAAATGCAGAGGATAAAGGACATCGGAAAGGTTTTGCTTTTTTTTTTATTCTGTCTTATCGGTCTGAATATTCATTACTTACTGTGAGTAGAAACAGTCTTCAGGCTGGGACCAGCAATTCTGTAGCTTCTTGTTCTTATTAAATTACTTTACTCACCTTCCATGGGAGTATTGCTGTCCGGACGATTTGCAAAGACCACGTCCACGTATTCCAGCTGCAGCCTCTGGAGGGAGCCTTTCAGTCCTGGGGGCAGAAGCAGAAAACAGAAGAAAACATAGCAAAAGGCCCAAGGAGTCCAGATGGGAACACTAGGAGGAAGGGCTTGAGTTTGATTTCTTTCAAAAATTTACTTAAAAACAAACACTGAATTAGTTACAAAAATCCTCTGAAAGGGGCATAGCAAGACCATAGGCAGGAATTATTTACTCACAGAAACACCAATCCGAGTTATTTATGGATGAACAACCTTCACAAGAGTTAAGGAAACCAGATGAGAGATGATAGGATCTGGTTTTTAGCATATTAATGAAAAGAGTTGGCCAAGAAAGTTGGAGGGAAATCCATAAATCCAAGAATCAAACAGCCTAAACCAGTGGTTTTCAACCTTCCTAATGCTGCGACCCTCTCATACAGTTCCTCATGTTGTGGTGACCTCAATCACAAACTTATTTTTGTTACTGCTTCGTAACTGTAACTTTGCTATCGTTATGAATCATAATGTAAGTATTCATGTTTTCTGATGAGCTTAAGCGACCCCTGTGAAGGATCATTTGATCCCCTAAGGGGTCTCGACCCACAGGTTGAGAAATGCTGACCTAGAGAGCGCTGCCTCTTCTTGGGAAGGGAGGGGAAATTAACGCCTTAGACTTGGACCCAGTACCAATCTCACTAGGGTGAAATTCACTACTGGGTAGACCCCGCGGCCCTTGCTCCGAGGCTACTGTTTACAGAGTCTCTGGATCCACCACAGAGCCAGGCAGGAATCTCTCATCTTGGTGCCGTGGAATTGGGTTCCCACCTCCACAACTGCTAACTATGACCAGAACTATACCAGTTCTAAAAGCTGTAGCTTCAGGTGTGACACAATTTAGCACCAATCTTGCTAGCCAGGGGATTGCCTCCACTATTCATCCTCAACCTTAGGCTTACGGCAGAAATAGGTGAACTTTGACCTGAAACTAAGTTCTGGGGCTGTAGATCTTTCCCTGCAGCTAGAGCCCGAGAAGAGCACCCGGGCAGAAGCCTGCATGTCACATGAGGTGCACTTGTGTTCCAGCTGGCATCACCACGCATGGCTGCAATGGTGTCAGGTCAGCGGTGGACCACAGCACCAGGCAGGCCAGAGAAGCTTAGTTACACAGGTCTCAGCAAGCTGAGGGCTCCAGATTGGACCCAGAACTTAGCCGTTTTGGCTGGATCCTTTGTGGTGAGGCTCAGGACTAAGTAGAATCCTGTTGTTCCTGACCACAGCCTAGTGATTGTAGATGAGGTGTTTGGTCCTGCCTTGTTTCAGATGGAGTTTAGCTGATCTTGAGGTTGGATTACCTTCTTTAGGCAGTCCTCCAATCTGTCATGTACAGCATACCAATTGCTGACTTGTAACCAACCTAAGCTAAGGACGCCATCTTTCCCAAACAGAACGGCAGCACTGGTTTTGGAGTTACCGGGACTAGCACCGTCTAGTGTTGGAACAGTGGCAATGACCACAGGCTCCCGAACAAATAGCCCTCTTAGATTTCCCGGAAGACCAGGAACCCTTACAGCGAAACAGTGAAATTGGAGTGTGGGCCCGATATTTCAATGCATGGATGTTGTCAGATACTAACAAGTCTCAAGAGCTTCCAAGGAACTGTGAGACGCCAGAAGCTGATGAAGAGGTAATGTTTATGTGTGGCCTCTTGGACAAGAATTCTAAACAGCGATTTTCTGGAAACTTAATGAACTTCAAGAAAATACAGAGAGGCTGGGTATGGTGACACATGCCTGTCATCCCAGCGCTAGGAATGTTGAGGTAGGCAGATTGCAATTTAGTGGTCAGTCTGAGTGACATAATGAGATCCTGTTTTGTGAAATAGTCAGCTGAGTCGGGGACAAATAGTCTCTCCCAGGGAAGAGCACACCAATTGGGTGTCCAATACCAAATGCTCATCTCTGAAAAAAAAATATATATATATATAATAATGTTACATAGGTTGTATTTATGAATGTAGGACTATATGTATATGTGTGTGTGTGTGTGTGTGTGTGTGTGTGTGTGTGTGTGTGTATATGTATGTAAGTAAAAACGAATAATGAAAAATAGAGGCCATGATTTTGAAAGAGCAAGGAAGGATACAGGAGAAGGTTTGGAGGGAGGTAAGGGAAGGGGAAATAAAACAATTATAATCTCAAAAGCTAAAAAGAAATGTATTTTTTTAAAGCCACAAATGGTCATGGGTGGAAACTGTATTAGAGATAACCTACTGAAACATGATCCTTAAAAGCATAAGAGAAACCGGGAGGTGATGCATGCCTTTCGTCTCTGCACTAAAGAGGTAGAGGTACAGTTATGAGGCCAGCCTGGTCTACAGAGTGAGTTCAAGGACAGCCAGAGCTATACAGAGAAACCCTGTCTCGAAAAACAAAAACAAAACCCAAAACAAAAACTGAAAACACAAGAGAAGCCATTCAGTAGTCATCAGGCAACCTTACTACAGAAAGTAAAGTGATTTTTAAAAACTGAAACAAACCCTGGAGCTGGAAAGCACACTAAATGAAATGAAAATGGAATTGAAGGCATCCATAGCAGAATCCATGTAACAGAAGATTCAGCCAACTCTAAGACAAGATATTTGAATATGCCCGGGGTGGGGGTGGGGGTGGGGATGAAGATGTGTGAAGAATGCTCATAGGATCTTAAGAACATCATTAAAAGAACCGATATTCCAGTCTGGGGTTTCAACAAGGGCTTCAGAATCCTAGAGTTAAACATTTATTAATTGTAACAAGGGGCTAGGGAGATAGCTCAGCAGCTAACAAGGCTTTTCTGCTCTGCCAGGGCACCCCAGTTCAGTTCCCAGCACAGTTGACTGGCATACAATAGCCTGTAACTCTAGCTCTCTTCTGGCCTTGAGCACATCCCTGCACACACACACATACTCACACAGACATAAATTATGTATGTACACATAAATTTAAAAAGAGATACAAATAAATATATGAAAGATATAATGACATGAATGGTGATGAATGTGCTGAGAAAGAGCAACAATCCAGTGCTACAGAGGACATCTACACCGTCCTTTTCAATGCTCAAGGATCATTGTGGAAAGAGGGGTCAGGAAGAATTCGAGAGCCAGAAAGGCTGTGAAATGTTAGCTTCTGGGTATGACCAGTCAGTGCAGCCATGATTTCAGTGCTGTATGTGGCTGTCTCCACTGGAGTTGTATACCATTGAATATCAGTTAATCATCACGGGCCCTACTCCTTCCTGATGAACTGTTGCCTACTGGTGGACTCTGGGGGAGGCTCAATTATTACATTTAGTTGTATACCTATGTGTGACTCCAGTTCCAAGCTCATGATCACATGATTGCCCTGGTTAAACTCAGGGTGTCACAAAAGAAAACAAAAACACATGAATGTAAGAAGAGACTTTTGGGAAGAGGGGACATTGGCAGTTAGAGGAAGATGGGAGAGAGGGAAGAGAGAGTAACCAGAATGTATTATATACTTGTATAAAATTGTCAAAGAACGCATTTAATAAAATGTGTAATAAAAACTAATTCCATCGGAATAAACATGGTTTACACATATATAATGAAGGAATAGTTGCCCACTATCCATCTGATTAAGGATATCAAGAATATTGAAGAAACTCAAGCCGGATGGTGGTGGTGGTGGTGGTGGTGGTGGTGGTGGTGGTGGTGGTGGCGGCGGCGGCGGCGGCGGCGGCGGCGGCGGCGCATGCCTTTAATCCCAGCACTTGGGAGGCAGAGCCAGGCGGACCTTTGTGAGTTCGAGGCCAGCCTGGTCTACAGAGCAAGATCCAGGAAAGGCACAAAGCTACACAGAGAAACCCTGTCTCGAAAAACAAAAACAAAACAAAACAAAAAGAATATTGAAGAAACTCAACTCAATAGCAAATCATTACCACCACCACTACCACCACCACCACCACCACCACCATCATCATCATCATCATCATCATGATTCAATTATGAAATGGGTAATGGGCTGAAACACACATTTCTTAAAATAAATGAAGAAAATGTGGTATTTATACATAAACATATTATATGTTCATGTGTATTATATTCAAGCACTAAAAGGGGATATCTCATTATGACAATATGAATGGAAAGAAAAACACTATTCTAAGTTAAAAAAAACAGTTATAAGAAGACAAAAACCAAATGATCTTATTTATATGAAGAACTAAAAAGATTATGTTGGGGGCTGGAGAGATGCTCAACAGTTAGAAACTGAGGGTCCTCTTAACACTCACATGACAGTTCACAGTTGCCTGGATCTGCACTTCCAGGGGGACCTGGTGACATCTTCTAGTCTCCTGGGACACTACAGGCTGTAGCTTGAGTTTTCCTGCCTGGCCCACAGTCAGGACAAATCTCTGTCACCTGCCAGTCCTACAGCTGCTCAGACCCAACCAAGTAAACACAGAGACATATTATTTAAACTGTTTGGCCTAATGGCTCAGGCTTCTAGATATCTAGTTCTTACATCTTAAATTAATCCATTTCTATAAATCTATACCTTGCCACGTGGCTCGTGGCTTACCGGCATCTTCACATGCTGCTTGTCATGGCAGCGGCTGGCAGTGTCTCTGCCTCAGCCTTCCACTTCCCAGAATTCTTCTCCTCCTTGTCCCACCTATACTTCCTGCCTGGCCACTGGCCAATCAGTGTTTTATTTATTGACCAATCAGAGCAATTTGACATACAGACCATCCCACAGCAACAGGCACACCGTGAACATACATACATTCAGACATAATGCTCCTACACACAGAATAAAAATAAACCTAAAGAAAGTGGAATAACGTTTATCAGATGCTGGATGTGGGAAGTAGTGAGGAAGGGGGGATGGGGAAAGGTTGGTTAACAGATGGGTGCACAGTTAAATATGTAGAAGAAATAAGTTCTGCTGCACAGTAGAGCAACGCTCAGTAACAATGTACTGTGTATTCCAAAAACAGACTAGAATTTGAATGTTTCTAACAAAAGAAATTTTCTTTTCGTTGTTGTTGTTGTTGTTGTTGTTGTTTTTTGAGACAGGGTTTCTCTGTGTAACAGCTCTGGCTGTCCTGGAACTCGCTCTATAGACCAGGCTGGCCTCGAACTCTCAGAGATCTGCCTGCCTCTGCCTCTCAGTGCAGGGATTAAAGGTAAGCACCACCACATCCAGCTGGATTTGTTTATCTTGATTTAAATGTTATCTAATGTGTGCATACACAAGATATCCCTCAAATAGGTGCAATTTTTTGATAAAAGTTTTAATTAAGAATAGGAAAAATACATTGAATGCAATGATGTGTTAGTTAATCCCTGGAACCATTAAATTATGTTAAAGGCTGACTTTGCTTCAACAGAGAAAAATCTCAAGCCTCTCTCATGGTGGCTCACACTCTCAGTGGGAACTCTGCAAGCCTGGGAATGACCTTCCACAGCGACACTTGTGGCCATAGCTGGAAGCCGAGTTTAGAATAAAAAGCAGCTTCTCTCCAAGGTTCTTTTTGCTTCTTTTTATATGTCAGGGAAAAAGACTGCCTGAACTCCACTAAATGAACGTATGTTTTAACAGTCATGTAAATAAGAGAGCAGATAAAGGCTATGTTTGGCACTTACTAATTCTATCAAATTAATTCTATCAAATGGTCAAGCTACATCCTTTTGTTGATCCCTCCCTCTTTCTCCTTCTGTGACACTGGGTCTCGAACCTCGGGCCTTGTGGATGCTAGGCAAACAGTCTGGGACCAAGCTACGTCTCCACTCACCTTTTTACTTTTCACTATGAGACAAGTTGCCCAGGCTGGCCTTCAATTTGAAGTCCTCCTCCCTTAGCCCCTAGGGTAGCTGGGATTACATGCCTGTACCAATGGGTCCGGCTTCATTTTTCCTTTATTTTGGAAAGAAACAAAATGCCAGAAGCCATAAGAATGTAAGCTCTAATATAATAGAAAGAATGGAACTCCGGGAATCTGGAAGCAATAGCTTATGTTTCAGTCCTAAACATTTGGTCAAATTCTTAGGAGCATTCAGGAAAAATTAATTAATTTCACTAATATTAATACTTCCCCCAAATAGAATATATTATATATAATATCATGCAGCCAAAAAGAGGGCAACATTCAGGGAACTGTTTTATCTCATTCCCAAGAGGCATGGCAGTCCCTTATCAGCCTCTTTAATCCCTCAGGAAGATGGAAGGTTTTCTCTTTTTATTATAAGCATAAAATTAATTGCCTGTTAAATGAGGCTCTTATAAATTTAAATTTGGCTCATTTAAGTTTGATTTTCAAACTAGTTTATTGGATAGCCACAATTACTTTTCACACAGACAAATGGAATGCTGGAATAGAGCCCCGGAAATTTTTCATTCATTGAGGAAGGGTGGTCTGCGGTGGCTCCTGTTAAAAGCTTTGATGAGGAGGTCAGGGCAGACGGTCAAATAACTCTTTCATGGTGCGGATAGCACCAGCTTACTCAAGGAGCAGCTTGAAAGGAAATCCACCTTATAGTACCATGATATAAACCAATTTTGGGAAAAGTGGTATGTAGACAGAACATAAGACACAGGAAACCAAACAAATAAGGTTTGAAATCATTCTTGGTGATTAAAACAATTGTTTTTGTGACTTAGTTCTGCAACCTGTACCTGGGCTAACAAACTTACCATCTTAGGAACTGCCACTGTAGAGAACGCTGTCTGAGGTGTTGGACAAAAATGTGATATGGTAATTACACTGTAGTAAATATAATGTAGTATAACACTATAGTAGTCATGTCAGAGGGAGGGTTAAAGACTAAATGCCAAAAATGTCTTGGAACTCCTTGGCTGAAGGGAAGCAGAGGCATTACTGTGGTCTATGCCCATTACTTTGGTTCATGCCCATTACTTTGGTCCATGCCCAGCCCTGGAAAACGTGTCCTCCTTTCTGAGATACCCCTCACCCCCACTTTTTGTCCAACACCTCATTAGTGTGGGTAAGAAGAGGAGAAGCCAGAGAGACTTGGCACCACTGCAGAACATGTATGCTCATTTATCATTTCACCTGGAAAATCTCCATTTGATCCCCAAAATGAGATCCCCAGATTCTAGGACTATAAAAACATACAGATACAGTCTTCAACCCCAAGGAGCCAAATGTGTCCACTGAGGGCATCCATAGGCCTATGTTCATTGTTCAGCTATGATGTCTATCCACAGCAATGACACAACAGATCTACCTCCCCGAATTTGGTCAATATTTGGTCATTCTTTACCCCTCAATTATTTCTCTGGAAGTACCATGTTTTGATGTTTTGGCAGAGATATAAATGTGTTCCTTTGAGAGCATAAGGAACTGTGTGCTGGGTCAAGTTAATGGTCCCACTCTGACATGCAGGCCATTGTATCCCCAATAGGGGTCACTCGGAAAGTCTTCTGCATATTTTGTAACTCATGGTATGTGTTTGGAACTTATTCTTTGTGACACTTTGAAACACTGGCAAGGGATGCAGGAATGGTGGGGAGTTGTGAGCAAGAGACGAGGCAGGCCCAATGCAGTCAGATTTTCATATTGAACTGCTGAGTAGATCCCATAGAAACAAGACTGAAAGAGATGAATGCAACAGATCAAGCTCAGACTAAGCTGGCTAGACATGTTCAAATTCAGAACAAGTTGTGTACATAGAAATAATTGGATTGGACATTGTTATGGATACAGGGTACGCTGACTACACAAAGCAACAATGACTCCTAGATTTATGGCCTAAGCCAGGTGGTTATAACTAGGCTGAGGGTCTGAGAGGCACTTACCACACACAGGGAGTGCTTGGCAGCTGGGTGGGCCACTCTTTATTTAAAGAAGGTAAATCATAGAGCTGGAGAGGGGCTGAGTACTGATGTGAGGTGGTATTAATGGTGAGCGATGTCTCAGGCTCGCTGAACTTCCTGTTTCCTAATCTGTCCAAAGAGGAAACTGTGCCAGGTGGTCCCTCCTCCCTCCTTCCTTCCTCTCTTTTTCCCTTCCTTCTCTCTCCTTCTTCCTCTCTCATCTGGAATTCTCTCTTTCCCTCTCACCCTTCTTCTCCTCCTCCCCCCTCCCCTTCTTTCTCCTTGCCTGCCTAAGTAGCCCAGCCTTCTTTAGAGGTCTTGGTTCTCCTGACTTAGCCTCATGAATGCTGGGGTTAGGGTTTTAGGAGTGCACTGTTCCTAGCTTACACGGTCTTCCATTCTTGATCTTTCATGCGACTGGAAACCAAGTCAGGACATACAGCCTTTTCCTGCTTTTATGCTGTAGTCTTGGAGGAATAGGTAAATCACAGCACTACAAAGGTGCTCAACAAATGTCTCCTTAAGATCTATTTAGGGATTTGCTAAAATAAACCTTCATTTAGCAAATGTTTTATTGAGCACTGACTTGGAATCAGATATTATTATTATTCTGAGTTTAAATAGACATGCGAAAGTACTTTAATCCTGGCTCCACCACAGGAGTTATGTGGGCAGCTAATAACAAGCTAAAGACACAGTTGCAGTGAGTGCACTTGCAGAGGCGCTAAGGATCCTGGGAAGTGAGTCCTGAAGGAGCAGAGACATGTTCTGCATCCTAGAAGTGGTATCTAGAAGTTAACTGGCAGAAGCTTTTCAAAAGTCCACATTATAACAAATTATATACTTTCAAATGACCACAAGAAAATAGATCTATTTTTCTTCTAGGTTCTGATATTGTTTAGATTTATTAATTAATTTATTTTGGTTTTTCTTATTTTTTTAAAAGATGTATTTGTTTATGTGTATGAGTATTTTGTCTGCATTTATATTTGCATTCCAGATCACATGAATCTACAAGTTACAGAGCTGCTATGTGGGTGCCAGGAATTGAACTCAAAATCTCAGAAAGAATAGCCAGTACTTTTAATCACTGAGCCATTCTCTCCAGGCTTTTTAATTTTTTTTTTTTTACAGACAGAGTTTCTCTGTGTAGCTCTGTCTGTCCTGGAACTTGCCTTGTAGATTAGCCTTAGCCTTGAACTCAGAGATATGCCTCCCCAGTGCTGAGATTAAAGGTGTGCACTACCATGCTCATCTTAGAACTAATATTTTTGTACAGGTTTATAAAACAATGAATTTATTGCACACTTTAAACAGAGGAGCATGGTTATAAGTGCATCAGCTGCCCAGTGTTGCTGTTTTACCCATGTATCAATAGCAAATTACTGTATAGAGTCAAGTCTGCAAGGGCTCTATTTAAGTACACTGCTTTAGCAAATCTCTCATGTTCTTGCTTTCCAATCTAGCTTGAGAAAACATCACATGATTTTTCTATATAGCTTCCAGTTTCATCTGTGGAGTTCTCTCAGTCACCTGCTTCTTTTATTAAAGGCACTACTCTATTCAAATCACATGTGGCTTCATATTCCATTGTGGAACATGGTTGTCATGAGTGGGCATAAGTGTTCATGAACATGGTATATGGGAAAGGAACACCCTGATGACTCACTTTGCTCAGAAAATGTATTCTTTAACTGAGAAATCATCGATAGTCTTTAAAATCATGGCTAGTCTTTCTTTTAAAGGAGGGGTTGGGTTTTCACATTTGGCCCTCACCAGAAAGAGTCAAGCTGAGATTCTGCCACCTATTCTCTTCTCCTGAGCCAGTAGCCGTGGCTTGGGATTTGGCACAGCTTTTGACTGTAGAATCTTATGAGGAATGGACTTGTTCTGACAATGTGACTGTGGTGGTTTGAGTAAGAATCGTCCCCAAAGGCTCATAGATTTGAATGCTTGGACACTGGGGAGGGACACTATTTGGAGGAAGTGTGGCCTTGTTGGAGAAAGTGTGTCATTGGAGGTGGGCTTTGAGGTTTCAAAATCTCATGCTAGGCCCAGTGTCTCTTTCTTCCTATTGCCCGTGGATCTGGATACAGAACTCTCAGCTACTTCTCTAGAGCCATGTCTGCCTCCATGCCCACCATGCTTCCCACCATGATGATAATGGATTAAACTTCTGAAACTATAAGCAAGCCCTAGTTAAATGCTTATTTTATTTTATGAGTATTGATGTTTTGCCTGCATGCATGTCTGTGTGAGGGTATCCGATCCCCTGGAATTGTAGTCACAGACACTTGTGAGCTGCAGTGTGGGTGATGGAAATTGAACCTGGGTCCTCTGGAAGAACTCTTAACTACTGAACCATCCCTCCAGCCCCCAAAAGCTTATTTTATGAGTTACTGTGATCATGGCGTCTCGTTACAGCAACAGAACACTGGCCAAGACAGTGACTTATCAAGCTGTTCCTCTTCCTTCTTGTGAGGCCCTTGAAGAATTTGATCTGTCAGATTCTCAAGGCACAGTCTGGGTCTTAGTAAAGCAGCTATGAAACAATGAGTATAGAGGATTGTAGATCCCCAAAGACCTTGGGATTCAGAAGGGATATAATAAACCTCTTAGCAAAATGTCTTCTTTCTCCTTGTAAAAAAAGAAGGAAATCAGACTAACTGGGCCTAAGTCAAAGACTGTCTCATAGAGAAGGCTTTTCATACATTTTTCAAAAAAAAAAAAAACCCCTACATTATACACAAGCCAAACTCATTTCATACTCTGTAAAATAACTCAGGTGTCCAAGGTCAGCCAGCTTTGTCTTATTTTCAAATGTTGCTCCTTGGATTTAATGTGCATATGAATCACCAATGTTTAACAAGGTCACCTTTCTCATAGGGAATGTGCCAATAAAATCCAAGCATAATTATCTATAAACCTCTTCAAACTGTATTTTTGGCTTAAGAATCTCATGGCGGTCCTCCTCTGCAGAATTCATTTAATTCTCTAATTTCAGTTTGCATACAAATGTCCTATGGGGGTAACTCTGCTACTCATTAGCCCTTGTCTTTGGTTGAAACTGTGAACTTCAAAAGAGCACCAACAAAAACATAACAAGTGGTCCCAATCTCAAAACTCTCAATGTTTGCATGAAAGTCAGAATCTGGGTTGCCGTAGGTTTCTGCTGAACTTGTTTGCCATCCTATGAGAACTCCTTAACTAAGGAAAGTAGAAATTTAGGGTATTCCTATTAAGTTGCATGAGGCCTTGAAAAAAATCTATTGAAAAAAGAAAATTCTGGGCTGGAGAGATGGCTCAGAGGTTAAGAGCACTGACTGCTATTCCAGAGGTCCTGAGTTCAAATCCCAGCAACCACATGGTGGCTCACAACCATCCAATGAGATCTGGTGCCCTCTTCTGGTATACAGACATACATACAAACAGAACACTGTATACATAATAAATAAATAAATAAATTTAAAAAAAAAAGAAAAAAAGAAAATTCTGCACACACACACACACACACACACACACACACTTAAGTCACCTGGGTTGTTGGGTATTGCCAAGCCCCATGATAGAAGACACACACACTGGGCCATGCAAGAACAGGCATGGTGGTGGCTGGGAGGGGCAGGTTGGGCTTGACTTCAGTATCCAATTGTATACTAAGACTCAGCAGGGACTTGTGTTTAGAAGAGAAAGTTGGAAGCTTTCTCTAGGGTAGGGGGTGGCCATTCATCATGGCAGCCCCAGTATGTCACAGTCTCAGGACAGAGTGTCCTTCATAAAGCAGTTGTGCTTATATGATAATGATGATTATCTTGACAAGATGATACTGTGTTCATTATATGATGGGCATTATGCTTCATGTGATGAAAGGGTTTCACTCCCCATATTGTAGTCCTAGAATGTAGGAATACTTGTAATCTGTGTTGTAGTCAAGGAGGCAGAGGTTTAAGTAACTTGTAGTTACTCGACTCATATGTAATAGCTGGAATTTAAATGTGCAGCTCAGGTGCACATAAATAAAAATGAAGAAGTGAGAAATATAAACCTTAGATAAAGATTTTAGAAACAATGAAATGATATAATAAACATTACAGTTAAAAGTGTGTGTATATGAGAGAGAGGTGGCTAGACGAGAGAGAGAGAGAGAGAGAGAGAGAGAGAGAGAGAGAGAGAGAGAGAGAGAGAGAGAGAGAGGGGGGGGGGAGGGGAATGGCTTTCAAGAGTCCCCTTTTAAAGTTGAAATTAAGTAACTCAGGGCTGATGAGATGTTAGCAGGTAGACTCCTGCTGCCGAGACTAATGGCCCAAGTCTACTCACTGGGACAGCAACCATGGAAGGTCAGAGCTGACTCCTGAAGATTGTCCTTGACCTCCACAATGGAGACCTGGCATCCCACTCCTCCCTGTACCCAATAAAACACAATGTAACAAAATAAAATTAAAACTAAATCATTGAATATCAGAACTACCTTTTTCTACTACTAGTCTGACACATTTCACAGTAATATGAATATTCGTATCTCAACAATGATCTCCAACTTCCACCTGGAAGAAATAATCCTGACGTTATCCATTATCTTTTAGATTAGGCTGGTGTGGAGAGAAAAAGCTCAAGCTGAGACACCCCCCCTCACCCCGGGAAATATTTGCAACACAGAAACAAAAGACTAAATGGCAGATAACAAAGAGCTCCTGAGACTGAGAACAGCAAACCAAGCAACTCCAAAGGAAAATAGCTTAAAAGCACAAAAGTTAATTTTCAGAAAGAACACGGAAGGCATAAAGTTACAGAAAGAATTTTGGACTCACTAATAAATGAGTAAATAAGTAAAATCACCTCATTTGACATGTGTTCTTCTAAGAAAACAGTTGTGTTAAAATATGCCTTATTCTTTGACTTAAAAATGCTCTTAGAATCTACCCCCATTTACAGAAAGATGATCACGTATATAATTCTTGGTCATATTGAAAACTGGAAATATCCAATAAGTTGTGTGTAAAATTTATTTTAGTTGAGAAAAAAAAAAGTCTAGGTTAATATCTACAGATTGACTCAACTATTTTATATTTTTATATTCATACATGTATATAATGTGTTTTAATCACATCTGCCTTCATATCCTTCCCCTCTGATTCTTTCCCTATCCCCCAACTGCTTTCCCCTTCCAACTTCACATGCTCTTTAAAAAAACCCATTGAATTTACTTGGTGCCATCTGTATGTGCTTGGGTCTAGGACTATCTACTGGAGCATGGGTAGCCTTTCTGGAACTACATCCTTCAAAACGGCCCTCTCTACCCTAGCAATCATCAATCGCAAGTAGCGTCTCAGCTAGGGGTGGGACTTCCTGAGCCCCTCCCCCATCGGTGCCAGGATTTGGGGCTGACTTGGTATCATGCAAGTCTTGTGCATACAGTCACAGCCACTGGGAGTTCATGTGTGCAAAGGCCCTGCCATGTCCAGCCAATGTTTCGCTGCAGGTGTTTACTACTTCTGGCTCTTAAAATCTTTCCATCCTCTCTTCCTCACTGATCCCTAGCCTTGGGAGGAGGGGGTATGATAGAGATGTCTCCTTGAGAGCTGAGCAAGCCATTATCTCATATTCTTTGTACACTGACCGGTTGTAGGTCTCTGTATTAATTACCATCTAGTGAAAAATAAAAGCTCTCCGATGAGGATTGACAGATGCACTCATTTATGTGGGTATACAGATAGCCAGATAAGCAAATTAGTGCAACGGAAGGGAAGGTTGTGAAGGATGTGTACCAGACTGTCAAAATGGAGGAAAGAATGAAATGGGCGTGTGTGTGTGTGTGTGTGTGTGTGTGTGTGTGTGTGTGTATGTGTGTGTGTGTGTGTGTGCGCGTGTGCATACATGTGGGGGTGTGTGCATACGTGTGTGTGCATACATGTGTATGTGTGTGGCTTTATTTTTATTTTTTTAAGTTTTGACACTGTTGGAATTTCATGAATGAAATTATTTCCAAAGAAGGAGAACTTCTCTTCCTTAATAATTAATCATAAATATAAAGATATAAAAATCTTGGATCATGTATGTGTGTGTGTTTTACTAGGACTGAACCCAGGCCTTGCACTTGCTAGCCAAGCACCGTACCTCTGAGCTACATGCCCAACCCTTCTTGTATTTTATGTTTGAGACAAGGTCTTACCAAGTTTCCCAAGCTGGCCCTCACTCATACTATAGACCAAGCAGGCCTTGAACTAATGATCCTCCTGACTCAGTTTCCTTAGTATTTGGGATTACAAGCATATACTACCAGGTATAGCTAAACAATCTTAGATTTTCTATGAATTTGTTCATGGACTTATATAAAGATATTGAAAACATATGAAAGCACCTTTGAGATCGCTCTCCCACTATAGCAAAATGCACAAGTGTAAAATCTTTTATATATAGGTAAGCAAGAAAGACATAAACATTCAAAACTCAGTCCTTACAATGAAATAAACTAGCTGTACCCTACTACATAGTGGCTTTTGCAAACTGTTTTATTTCCTGTTTATGGCTAATCAATATAAAATTTTACGTACTATGAGGAAAATAATGGCACTGTTAATTTATCTAGGGGTAGAAAACTATTCTCTCTCTCTCTCTCTCTCTCTCTCTCTCTCTCTCTGTCACACACACACACACACACACACACACACACACACACACACACCACATACACCCAGTTTTTGTTTTTTTGTTTTTTGTTTTTTTTTTTGAAATAGAGTTTCTTTGTGTAGCTCTGGCTCTCCTGGAATTTGCTCTGTAGACAAGACTGGCCTCAAACTCACAGAGATTCACCCGCTTCTGCCTCCTGAATGCTGAGATTAAAGGTGTGCGCCTCCACTGCTAGACAACACAGAGAGTTTTTAAAAAGTATAGTAGTGTTAACATGTGCCCAAATCAAAACAGGAATATTTAAATAATTATCCATAATAGCTCTAAAATGAGAATAATCCAAATGTACATTAACTGATACAAGGATAATTAAAGTATAGCCTATCCATGTAGTGGAATATTGTTTGGAAAAAAGAGAAAAGTGAAGTACTGATGTATGCTGTAGTGTGGGTGAACACTATGTCTAGTAAAAGAAGCCAGTCACAAAATACCATCAATCATGTGATCATATTTATATGGAGCTGCAGAAGGGCCAAGTGTTTAGAGAAAAAAGGTAGGCTAGTAGTTTCTTGGGGCTGTGGAAAAGGCTGGTAAGACTGAGATGGTGAGTGACTTCTGTTTTTCTTTATAAAGATTTTTTTTTTTATTTTTACTTTTATGTGTGTGAATGTATGCCATACGTGTGTCGGTGCCTGCAGAGGCCAGAAGGTGGTGCTGGATCCTCTGGAGCTGGAGTCACAGGTGGTCATGAGCTGCTCAATGTGGGAGCTAACAATCAAAGTCTGATCCTCTGTAAGACCAGGAAGTGCCCCGACCACTGAGCCACCCCCTAGCCTTGGTAGCTGACTCCTAATGAATACAA
>CABHPP010118978.1:0-10148 GCA_902168425.1 Peromyscus attwateri | reverse complement strand
TCCCTGTCCCAATGTGACCATCCCCCCTCCCCCCAAAACAAAACAAGGAAATGTTTTAACATTGGTTATAGTGACTGTCACGTAACTCTGTAATGGTTCTCAGAACCAAGGAGTTACACAGCTGCCGTGGGTACCCTTTTGTGGTTGTGCATATCACAGCTCACTGAGGCTCTTCAGTCCTGCATGGGCATCGCTATAGCAGCGGTGGCTGGACACCAGCAGAGCTCTAGCAGCAGTGGCTGGACACCAGCAGAGCTCTAGATAGTTCGCCTTTCCCGACTGGGTCCTAATTCTTCCTGCATCTCCATGCTCTCTGAGCTCCACCCCCGGGAGAAACCTGGTGGATGGTCACTCTTTTCACAAGGAAATTTTTTCCCTTTCCAATGTGTTTCGAACCTGTTTTACTGGTACCTCACTTGGAACAGGAGCCCACAAACTAACGTAACGTGGAAGCATCAGCACGCACCTTCGATGATGTGCTTTCTCGACAACCCCCTTTCTGTTTCAGCTCTGCAACAAAAAAGAGGTAGATGACTTTGGCTGGGGAACGCTGTTCTAGTTTCTCAAAAATCTGTTCCAAAATGCAGAATTAATAGTCATTCTTTTTTTCTTTACTTTCTGTTTATTTATTCTTTGTGTCTTTCACATCATGCATCCCGATATCACCCATCTCCCTCTACCAAAAATAAATAAATAAAATTTAAATCTAATAAAATTTAAAAAGGAGGAAAAAGGAAGAAAGGGAAAATCTCATCATGGAAGCTGCAGTGTGACACAGTGAAGTCACACACTAAACCCCTTTATCCATACATTTTTACATGCAGGCATTCATTGTGAAGGATCACTGGTCTGGTTGGAGGTCTCTGCTACCCCAGCTGACCCTGCCACCTATGGTGGAGGAGGGAGCTGACCCTCCCCCTTACCAGCTGCAGAGCTCGGGAAAGTGGACCCTGCACCAAGCCTGGGCAGCAGCACTGCAGAGCTGACCCTATTGGCTAAGGTGTGAGTGAGCCAGTTCCAATGCACGGGAGAGCTGCCCCCATTACTCATCTGTCGTGTGGCAGCACGGGGCAGGTAGAAGAACTGGTCATGAGGTTATAAGAGCAGGAGAGCTGTCCCTGCCCCTCACCACTGCAGCACTCGGGAGAGGGGTCCCTGTACCTCGCCTGGGCGCAGCAGAGCTGGCCCTGAAGGTGTCGGTGTGGGAGAACTGGCTCCGCCCCTTGCTCATTGTTTCAAGGAGTGAACTAGCCAGGGCAATATGGGAGAACGCACCCTGGTGGTGAACACAGGGGAGTGCTGGCAGGCTGATCAACCCTGCAACTACCCAGGCCCATGGTTAAAAGTTGGCCCGCTCCATCAAACACCTCGTCTGTGACCTTATGGAGAACCGGGAAGGGGTTGGTGTACTTGGGGTGTCGGTCTTGCAGACCCACGGCTGCAGGATCTCCACGACACAGAGCAGCAATGAAATGTCTGGGAAGCGTCTCAGTGAGGGCCCAGCATCTTTCTTTCTTCTGCACTGCTAAGCTTTTACGTCTTAAAAAAGTTGATAGGTTTACTCTAGGGTGGGTACACCACTGATATTAAATTTTTGCATAAAGCAAATTTGAAAGCATCTTTTGACAATGAAATAATTTAACAATGATTTAAAAAAAAGATGCAACAAACTTTCCTTGGACAAACCTTTGATGACAGAGCTTCTGTTACTCCAGAAAAACCCTAAAGTCTGGGCAAGCAGAAAGGATGTGGTGGCTGAGTCTTAAGTACTGATGAGGTATTCCTTCAACATCATACTTTGGACAGCTTCTCCAAACATGCATGCCACCATTCACCTGTTTAATGTCTCTGCTCCGAGTCCTTTACATCAGTTAATATTGTGTGTATCTGCTACATAGTGGCTCTTGCAGCTGGTCTCATGTCTGGATTATTTTTACCCTTAAGGCAAAGTTTCATGTACCATTGCAAACATAGGAATCAGGAATTGAGGAGACCATGAGTAATTATAGAAAATGGGAACCTGTCTTTCTTATAAGGTACTGTATTATCTAAAAAGAGGACAATAGGAATAAAAATCTAAATTACATCTTTATGTCTTCATATCATTAACAAGCTCAAGGATCATAACAGTATGAACATGTGTGTGTGTGTGCACATACACGTTGTGATTAGGATCTTCCTAAGGAACTAACCTGGGCCTCCTGTTTTAAAATACAAACTGATGTCAACAACAATAACAAAAGAGAAACAAATACTTTTCTGTTTCTCCCTACCTATTTCAGGGTGGTTAATAAGGTTTTGCTGGTTTCTGCTTTGTTGCTATTGTTGTTAGGGCCCCAGCATCTCTGAGATTTCTACAGGATACTCAGGCCAACCATTGCTCTGGTATAAGGACTAGCTTGCTGTGTTCTTACACGTTTGGTAAAAACAGCCAGCTCCCTGGTTCTTGAATAATGTAAGCACCAGTTCAAACACTAACGGGCTGGTTCATCAGAAGCCAGCTCAGCCTGGGGATTTGTTCTGCATCCAACAACACGAGAGCCTCTCTTTCATTTGTCCTGCCGGTGAGTGACACGGGGAGAGTGCCTGTCTTTCCCCAATGCGACCTCTTTTTTGATCAGCACTCTCAGAACCCTCTGCAGAAATGATCAGAGACCTGAACACGGATACTTTTATCTTCGCATTTCGGGGAAGTCTTTGAGTTTTGGCAGATTTGAGGAGCTTTTCTTTCGTGATGCTTTATTTTCTTTTCCTGAATTTTGAACTCTGTTTTGGAAATGGTTCTAAGTATGACACTGAAAAATCCACATCAGTCATTTAGCAACAAGTGGCTACCTGCTATGTACTAAATTTCTTTGAGAATACTCTGCTGAAGTGTAGTCTTAGGCTAATTGCTATTTCTCTAGCACAAGGGGAAAAAATCTATAAGCCAGTCAATTTTAATATGAGTTAAATGTAAAAATGATGGTTAAAAAAATAAAAAAGGAAAAAGCACAAGTTACTAGTTATTTCTCATTTCATAGGACAATAAAATAATAGAAGGTATTTAACTTACTTTCCACCCCAGTAGAGTTTGGTTGTGATGACCAAGCTGGATCTCCTGTACATCAAATAGACACAAAGAAATAGTAGATCACTGTGGGTTGTTGATGGGTTGAATCATTATTATAGCACCAGAAGGAATTTGTGATAGTACCTCACATCAAAAAATGTGCCCCGAAATGTAAGAATGAGGGAAATTGGTGAGTAGTGATTTGAAGTCAGACACTGGAAGGGACTGAAGGGAAGTTTGCAAGAGACCCTGAAGGAGGAGGACTGCTCAGCATGCCTGTGAATGGTATGGGAGGTGAGAACTGGGTGGGAGGTGATCTTGGAGGTCAGAGATGGTCCCTGAGAATGTAGGTGACCTACAGGGTGAGTTGCTTTGGTAGCTCAGAAGAGCAGTCACTAATTAACACTCATTTAGAACCTGGCATGAGGTTGACTGCCTGTGAACCTTTCCTGGGAGGAAGCCTTCTCTCTGCCAAGGACCTTGGGCCCAAGTGGCTCCGAGTTATTCTCTTATCCAATCATCACACTTGTGGGCAGTGGGGAGTGACTGACTGAGTAGAAATATGAATGATGAGCTAATAAAGCCTCATAGTAAATGTTTTAAATCCTTTACCAAATGTCCTACTGCTTTATTGCAAAGGGATGAAACATGGAAATCATGTCAGCAAACTGATTAGCTACTCAAAAGCCCCACTCAAGGGCAGCAAATGCTCTAGTGTTGTGGTCATGAAGAACTGTCCTTTGAGAACCACGGGAATAGAATTTAAACTTGTGAGGCAGTGAGGGCTCAGTGCACTTTGGTTTAGAATAAAATATTTTGAGATTCAAACTTTGGGATTATTTGAAATACAAGGCATTTATAATTCTGTCAGCTGTGGTCCTTAAAGCTCTTGGGCATATAAGGCCTCCATGATTAATGATGGCCAGTGGGGAATGATGGGGACAATTCTGACAACTTAGTGGCAAAATGAAAAATTTGTTGAAAATGTCGACCTCTCCATCCCTCTAAGTTAATTCCCTGAAAAGTAATTTGAGTTACAGAAATGGAAGGTCTGTGGATATAAGGTCCTGGGGATTACGTACTCCAAAAGGGCTCTGTACTTCTCACATTAACACATCAGCCTTCTGCTACCAATGATAATAACAATCTGCATAGGGGCGCCAGGTCTCCTAAGCTTTCCATCTTCCAAAATAAAAAGGCTGTTTGGAATATTGTTAAAAAATAAACATAAGCCCTTTTGATTATTCAGAGTGAATATTATGCTAAAGCTGCACATTTTCCTCCAAATACTGAAGGTAGACTCTCTACAAAACTATCTGCCTCACGTAGGTGTGCACACTAGCAGTTATGCTCAAGTGGCAAGATTAGACTGAAGCCTGGCAAGTTATCGCTGAGCCCTAGAGGCTCTCAGAGTAACTGTTCTGGGTGGTGGAGAATGATAGTGTGAGTGCGATACGGCAGACAGCACAGTCTCCTAAGGCTTTGCTTCCCTCTCACTTGGTCAGCGTGGCACCTCAGCAGCCATTTTACAGTTAGGGAAATCAAGGCTCCAAGAAGTGAAATCACTTTCTCCGGACAATGCTGCTAGCAAGTGACAGCTCAAGGACAAGAAGCCAAGCCAGTTAATTGAATAGCTTTTATAGGCTCCATGCTAGGATGGCATGGTTTATCTTCTCTCCAGTCTCCTCCTGGAGGCAAATGTCAATCATATGCACTTTTCATAGCATAATACTAGCTTGAGCCATTATTTGCAAGGCTGAAAGGTGGATTGTGAAATATTCATACTAATCTATTTTCCACAAGTATGTATGATAGGTTCTGCAATTAAGGAGGATGAATCAATGCTCGCCAAGGGAAAACTACTTCTTCTCATTCCTCATGCACAGGGCAGGCTTCACTTTGTTGTTGGTCTTGCTTTGCTGTGTGGAATGACACTCCAAATGTCATGCAACCCTTATTACCACTTGCTTTGTGTACAGAGTTGGTGCAAGGGATGGGTGAACACACTCCTTGAATTTCTTGGCGTCCCAAAGGATAGCAGATACTTCTCTGTGAATACTCAGAAAGTAGAGCTCCAAGCACCCAGGACAGATGTTGGCAACTGTATCTGGATGAAACAGCTTTTGGCAATTATCCTAAGGGCCTTTTGTTTCATCACTTTTTTGTACTGAGAGCTGTTAATAAAATGAGTGGTGATCATAAATCTATGTGTCTAGATAGTTTCCTGCAGCTCGCTTTCTTCGCTAATTACAAGTGCAGTCAAAGCTATGAAAATGCCACTTTCTTTTATGCACAAATGTCTCATAAACATTCCCTCTTCTCTGCCTGACCACATCATGACTCACTGTAGTCAACGGCTCTGTAATTTTTGAAGTACAAGTAATGAACTCCCTGGCATTTATTTCCAAACCACTGGAGATTATTTCTCTACCAAATGCTGGTTACTTTTTTGGACAGCCTTTTGTTCTAGTACCATATGAGTTTATTTTTGCTTTTCTGGTGCAGATCAATAAGTCTTTAAACAGTCAAACAAGCAGGTACGGTAGATGTGGTACCTCCAGCCTTTCTTCTTGATGATGTTCCCGAGAATCACCTCAGCCCTGAAGGGGGAGAAGACAATGTCTTAGAATGCAGTGTCTCAGAAAAGCGAGAGTCAAGCCAGCACCAGAGCCATTGTGTTTTTGAACTCTCAGTGCCTGCAGAACCCCAAAATAGAAGCTCTCTCAGCTGGTAGCACGGTCTCCACTGTTTCTGCTTGTGCCGGCAGAATCCTGCTCCCAGGCATTCCAGAAGCACCTGCCAAATGCTGGCGCTGGCAGGAGACCGCCTGTGGTCCTGACATAAGAAACAGAGGAGTCATCTGGCAGCTTGGTCCCACATAAAAATATCCTACTTTGTAGTGTTCAACGAGAGTCAAGGTTTTTCCATCTAATTGCGATGGAGCAATTTAGTTGTGCCCAGAGGACAAGAGACCTCGGACTGTTGAAACAGAAAACATTGGTTTCCAGGTGATCTTGGAAAGAAAAGAATCTACATGTGCATTCAAATGTCCCCCAAGTCCAACCGTTATAGTGGTCCATATGAAAACGTCCTAGGACTGAGTAATGTTTGCCATAGGACTAAGATATAAGGAGACACTACAAAATACCCTTCCTGTCCCTAAGGCTGGGTTGTGGAAAGGTGCGCTGAAGATATCTTAATATTCTCTCTCCTTCCACTTCCCCAGGCAGATTCGCCAAGACTGAGGAAAGTAAAATGTCCTCCTCTATCCCTCCCAGTGAGACCCTAGGCGTGAGAAGCAGTGGGGCTGCTGGAGACCGCAGTGGGGAGGTTAATGCAGTCAATACTTTGTTCATCAGTGAGCCAGATATGGATGCCTTTGCTAACTATTGTTTTATGTAAACAAATGTTGTTTTTATTAGAGGGTATAGCCTTCAAGAAATCATGATGCAGCCTAGCTATGGAGCATGCTCCAAATGGACAGACATTGGATGGTACTGGAGTCTTTTTCATTTCTTCTTGTTTGGCTATCATTGCATACAACCTTACATAGTGAGACCCTATCTCAGTCCATAGTGGCCATCAACCAATAATGATTCAAATGACTATCCCTCACAATAGGAGTTGCGATCAGGTCTCTAGCAGACTCACTATGTTTCCTTTCTCTGCTTTAGTCTGGTGCTGAGCAAGATTCAACCAAAAAACCCCCAGATAAGAGGGCATGTAAGAAAGAAGCAAGGCTTTACAGCTTCTCTTTTTTTTCTTGGACTCATAAACAATAGGGATGTGGATGCCCAAGTCCTCTGCTGGTCCTCAAGCATATACAGGTCCTTGGAAAAAGAGGAAACCAAGTAAGAAAAATGCTCTTAGTTCATCTGGGGTGGACGGGGCAAGCCTCAGCTCAACTGTATCTTTCCTGAGGAAGGGGCAGCAGGCCTGCTGTGACCATACTCCACAGTTCCCCGAGAGATCAGCAGGGATGTCTGCTTCCTTTGCTGATGGAAGCCAGACATCCACATTCATTCCAGGAGACCAGGGCTCCCTACCTATTCTAAAATACGCTGGTTATGTTGTGTGGCATGTACTTAGTGACCTGGCCCGACAGAGCATCAGCTGTGCGTTCTACTTTAGCAAGCCATGTTTAGAGTGCCAACTCAACACACAGGTCCCAAGGAAGTCACTAGAAGTCACCCCTCAACAGAAGTGAGGTCTCTCTGCAGCCTGCTGTCTTCAGAGCAGGCTCTGAAATGCCCTCTTGTGAAAGTTGTTGGTACCTTGCCATCATCTGGGAATCACAACTTTCATAAATAGGAGCACAGGGACAGTAGCTAACACCTCTCCGTCTCCACCATCATTTCCTCTGGCATGTTTTTCTTGTGTTTGCCCCCCCCTTCAGCCCATTTCTCTTACACGAATCGTTTGGGTAGACCAAGAGGGTCCCAGGATTCCACACTCCCAACCCTGGTGATGGGGAGGCCTGAGGAAGAGCAGGCCTCCTGAGATAGGCACAAGAGAAGCAGCCCCTCCTCCCCAGTGCCACCTCCACGTCTGGGCACACCTTCTTGGTTCCACGGATGCCGGGTGAGGGGCAGAAACTGGTTCTGACTTACTTCCCAGCGGCATAGACCTCGGCAGTGTCGAAGAGATTAACTCCACTTTCGTAGGCAATCGTCATCAGCCGTTCAGCAACCTGCAAGAGGATGCGAAGGTTAGTCAGAAAGGCCGGCAATGTCTTCCTAGCTGGGAAGCAATGTTAGATCTGCTATCCGTCTTTCACTCTGAGATCCCATTACCACTTCTCATTTTTCTCAGCTGTAGTGAGTGACGAAAGAAGATTCAAGCACAGGGTGTGTGGTCCTTCTACCCTCAGACAAAGTAGGCCATAAGTCCACTTCTGCATGTGTGTGTTGGGGGGGGGGGGGGGGGGGGGGGGGGGGGGCAGTTGTTGGTCATTCTCCAAGCACTGTGGTGTTCAGATATGTGTTTCCCACCCTGCTGGGAAAACCTTGTTTGATAACACCCTCAGTGACATGTAATCTTGCTGACAAAGAGGGACATTTGTATCAACGCCGCCGACTCCATCTCTCAACTCCTTCCTGCAAGCCAATAGTTTCTGGCAGTTGGATGACTCCTGACCTAAAAGCTTGTGACTTTCCTCCAGGCCTAGCCAACTGTGCTGATGAATCAGAGCATCATGACTGTTGTGAGGCTCCTGGCACCCTCAGTTCAGCGGAACAATAGGCCTCATCTTGGAGCTGCTGCTGAGTCAACACAGGGGAGGGAGCAGGCCCCTGACTCACCAGGGAACAGCACCTCTCTGCTCAGGCTGAACAACTCAGAGCTCCCTGCTCTGCTTGTGCTGCTCAGTGCACGTGAGAAGTGTGGAGAAGTGTGGCGGGAGAGGAGATGGCTACCTGTAACCATCAGCCTGAGGTACCGCTGTCGCAGCACAGTGGTAAGCAGCCACGGAGGGGCCTATCTTGGCTTTGCTGATTAATTTATTAGAAGTTTGAGCAATTTCCCACCTCACAGATAATTACAATCGATTTTCCATTATGTTCTTTGACGGTGGACTAACGTTGCTTCATCAGCGTTTCCAAGATAGACTGTATTTCTGGCGTTCTGAAAATTAGCCTCTCACGACCGAGGATAGGCTAGTGTGCACAGCCTTTGCGTTACCCACACGAAAGCGGTTGCTGCTTTTAACCTGCTACTATTAAAACGTCATCCTTAAGCGGAGCTGAGAAGTAGGGTAAATACAGCTTCCTCCTTCTGATTGTCCTGTGTTTTAGAAATTACTGTGCTTGCAGTAAAACTTATGTCATGTCATACGGAATATTGATGGATTCTTATTGGGAAATGCAACAATGATATCTTATCTACAGAGGAATTTTGAAATGGAGAATTCTGGATGAACACTTGGAGTGACTAATAGGGACATTTCCTAAGCACAGGCGCTGAAGACCTCATGTGGAACAATGGGAAAAACATTGAATTAAGTCTTCCTAGTGGTAGGAAGTTAAGTCACTGGGATTCTGTCTCTCTGTTCTTCCTGGTGTGCGCTATTGTGTGTGTGTGTGTGTGTGTGTGTGTGTGTGTGTGTGTGTGTGCACCCTCAGCCATAACAGACTGGCTTATTACAGGATCAAAGTCAATAGAGTCAAAAGAACATGGATTGAAAACTCTGAAGCTTTGAGGAGAATTAAACCTTTGCTCCCTGAAAGCCGAATGCTTGAGGTCCTTTGTCACAGTGATGGGAAGAGAACACAGTCCCTGAATGTCCTCTTACTGTACAAATAAACTTGGGTAAATCATTTGGCCTTTGTGGATCTCAGTTTCCTTATCTGAAAACTGAAGGGGATTCTATGAAGGGATCTCCTTCTCCCCCATGGAGCCTGGAGGCAACAGGAGAAGCTGACATCACTTCCTCAACAAGGGCCTAACAGCCTATGAGCCACGTGGCCAGGAAAAATCTTGAGATCTTCACACTAATGAGATATTGCGGAGAATTCTGGGAATACCTTTTCCTTCTTCACAAAATTTCTAGAAACAGAACTCTTGTCCTGTTCTTTGTGAGTCTTAAATATTCCTGCAATTATTTCATTCTTTCTACCTGAAGAGGAGGTTGATGCAAAAGACTTTATAGGGCTGAAAGAATGATTCTCTTCCTATGGCTTAAAAGTCAAAATGAATGCTCTCTTCTTGGCTAAATTAATGTGAGCAGGGTTAGGTGTTACCTGCTGTTAAAGCTATCCAACTATCACAGATGAGAAAACATGGAATAAATCCCCAAATTCAGTGCTGTTTGGATGCAAAATGTGCTCTCTTAAAAATTATTTTTAAGAAATGACTACTCATATGAGTAACATATATCTTGGTTTTTATTTGAAAGGCGTGCTATAGAGTTACTAAGTTGGTTGATATCCCTGCTAAGTACCTATCCAATATGTTGTTGAAATTTTCAGGGATAGGGTCTTCACACCCTCCTGGGGTTACCTTGATAATTACAGCACCCAGCATATCATGGTATGGTCATTTGTACCTGCTTTAAGTTGAGGGTGCCTGGAAGTCTGAGAGAAAGCTGAATGATCAGGGA
>CABHPP010118977.1:4625-24263 GCA_902168425.1 Peromyscus attwateri | reverse complement strand
ACAAACAAATTGAGTAAAACACTAGTTACAGCACCCGTATTATCACTCAAACACTTCCTCTTAAAAGCTCTTTACACTTACAAGACTAAGAAAATAAGCCATTTACAAATGGAGAAATAAAGAACAAAGATGTACTTACTAACTTTCAGGAACATTATTAAGAAAAAGACAAGGGTCAGGCAGTGGTGGCGCACGCCTTTAATCCCAGCACTCAGGAGGCAGAGACAGGCAGATCTCTGTGAGTTCGAGGCCAGCCTGGTCTACAAAGTGAGTTCCAGGACAGGCTCCAAAGCTACACAGAGAAACCCTGTCTCACAAAAACCAAAAAAGAAGGAAAAGAAAAAAGAAAAAAAGAAAAGAAAAAGACAGGCTGAAGAGACGGTTCATTGGTTGAGAGCACTGGCTGCTCTTGCAGCAGCCCCAAATTAGGTTCCCAAACCTACAAGGCAGCTGACAACCGTCCATAGCTCCAGTTTCAGGGCATCCAAAATCCTCTTATGGACTGTGGGCACTAGGCACACATATGGTGCCCATAAACACATATAGGCCAAACACTCATACACATAAAAATAAAAATAAATTTTACAAAAAGGGAAAGATGTGGAAATCATTGTCAATGATTTTTTTAAGAGAAAGTTTTCAATAGAGGTTCTGAGATCTGGCTTAGAATTCACCACAGTTGTGTTTGGTAAAAGCTGTATTCTAGGCCTGAGAAAATGACAGAAGAGAGATTTCCTTTTGAATTTTCATGAGGTCTTCTCAAATAAAATATTAATTAATTATTTAATTCCGAATACCCAATAATTTTATCTGTATTGGGTATTACTGCAGGTCTGCGAATGTGCACTGAGTAAGACACAGAGGACAGTGTTAACTCTGGTGGGGGATGGGCTGGAGTAGGGAGGAGGGACGGGAGGAGGGAGGGACGGGCTCTCTGTCAATGGCTTACTCGTACATATGCATGCATATGCACACGTATGT
Organism: Peromyscus attwateri; assembly: GCA_902168425.1. Taxonomy (NCBI): domain Eukaryota; kingdom Metazoa; phylum Chordata; class Mammalia; order Rodentia; family Cricetidae; genus Peromyscus; species Peromyscus attwateri. The sequence goes on along the minus strand of CABHPP010118977.1, from coordinate 23,282 downwards.
ACACATACTAGAAAATAAGCATGTGTTAAAGGCATCTGTATGACCACTGTTGGCAGAGTGGCATCCTGGCAGTCTTCACAGGCTTGATGGGCACTATTACAACTTGGCACATTAAAAAGGAGTTTTGGTAGACAACCCAGGATTCGAGTTTGAATCCTCAAGGTCAAACTCTAGGATGAAGAGGTCAGGAAACAAACATGTCCTTGTAATGACAGCTTTGAGTCAGTCAATACCTGACCACAGCAAAGTGATCAAGTCTACCTGCCATCCAGAAGCAAGAGAAACCCTGCCTATATTAAAGTAGCGTCACCCAAGAGTCCCATGCCTGTGCCGGGTAGTTTTATGTCACTGTGTCACAAGCTGGAATTGCTGGACAGACAGAACCTCAACTGAGAAAATGTCTCTTTAAGACTGGGCTGCAGGCAGCCTGCAGGGCATTTTTATTTAGTGATCAATGGGCTAGGGCCCAGCATAAATGTGGGTGGTGCCACCCCTGGGCAGGTGGTCCTGGGTTCTACAAAAAAGCAGGTGAGCCATGGTGAGCCAGTCAGTACGCAGCTCCCCTCCATGGCCTCTGCATCAGCTCCTGCCTCCAGGTTCCTGCTCTGCTTGAGTTCCTGTCCTGATTCCTTCAATGACAAACAATGATGTGGAAGTGTAAGCCAAATAAGCCCTTTCCTCCCCAAGTTGCTTTGGTCATGGTGTCTCATTACAGAAATAGAAACATTAACTAGGACACAGGTCACAGTGTAAATTTTTGGTAAAATGTCAAGAAATAATCCAGAAATAAAACTGCAAACCGCATATTAGTGAAGGGGGGAGGTAAAAAAAATTCCACTTATACTAGTATGGAAAAGGTTCCAAAACATAGGAACAAATGTAGCAGAAAAAAAAAATATAAAACTTCTATACTAAACTTACACAGAACATTATAGATAAATTCAGAATGACCTAATAGAGAGCAAAAGTCTACCCACTGATTTGACTTTTTATCTTATCTCTGGATTTTCCAAGTGTTTTCAGTGTACACACACACACACACACACACACACACACACACGAAACATGTACCTCAAACAAGCACCGAGAAAAAGAAAAAAATGAAAAAAACGGAAGGCATAATTTCAAACAACACAATGTCACTTACTAGAAATCAGTAGTCATCAAGACACCTCACACCACTTACAGAAAACTACTAAAAATAGAACCACCACTAAATGTACAAGTTAATATTATAAAATCTTCAAGGAAAGGAAAACACAGGTGAAAATCTTTTAACTTTGGAGTAGACAGTGTTTTTTTATGTTATTTATCTTTATTTTATGTGTACAAGGGCTTTGCTACAAGTATGTGAGAGGGGGGCATCGATCACCTGGGACTGAAGTCCCAGCGGGCGGTGGGCCACCACTGAGCCATCTCTCCAGTCGTGGACGGAGATTTCTCAGAGGACAAAAAGCACAATACGGAACTCTTCCAAGTACATTAGCATATTCACCAAGACAGACATTCTGTGCCGTCAGTCAGAACAATCTCCATATTTAACTCAACTGAAATAATGAATGTTCTAGGACTGCAAAGGAACTGAACTAGAACTCAGTAATGGAGATGCAGTGAAAAATTCCCTCGTATTGGACAGTTAAACACTCTATACAATACATTAGTAAAGAACTTTCAAAAAATTAGGAAATACATCTTTAATTTAAAGAAGAAAAATACATTACCGGACCCAGTGGCACACACCTTTAGTCCTAGCACTCAAGAGAAGGCAGGTGGGGATCTCTGTGAATTCTAGGCCAGCCAGGGCTACACAGTGAACCTGTCTCAGGAACATACCACAATCTGTGGCACTTGGCTGAAGCATTGCTCAGAAAACCTTTAGCTTTTAAATTCCATCTTGGAAAAAGGATGGCTCAGTGTGTAAATGCTTGGTGTGCAAATGTAAGGGCCTGAGTCTGAATCACCAGCACTCACACTGTCTGGAGAGATGGCTCAGTGGTTAAGAGCACTGGCTGCTGTCCTAGAGGACCCAGGTTTGATTCTCACCATCCACACGGTGGCTCACACACATCTGAGACTTCAGTTCCAAAGGATCTGATACCTTCTTCTCACCAGACATGATGGAACACACCTGTAACCCCAGCCTTAGAGGCACAGGGAGATGGAGACAGGTAGATTTTAGGGGTTACTAGCCAGCCAGTCTATTTGAAAGTTCCAGATTCAGCGACAGACCTTGTCTCAAAATACAAGGTGGTGGGCCTACAAGATGGCTCAGTGGGTAAAGGCATTTGTTACCAAACTTGATGTCCTGAATTCAATCTCTGGGACTCACATGGTGGAAGGAGGGAATTGCCTCCCACAGACTGTCCTCTGATCTCTACCAACATGCCATAGCAAGCATGCATGCACGTACACACGGAAAACAAATGTACTTTTAAAAGAATATAAGGTAGGCAGCAACAGAGGAAGATACTTGGGGTTGACCTCTGACCTCCAAAACCGTACCTACAGGAAGCATACTTGTAACAAAATGCAACACACACACACACACACACACACACACACACACACACACACGGAAAGAAAAAAAAACTCATAGGTTCCTATCCATGGTCTAAGAAATACAGAAGCCAGGCATGGAGCACATGCCTGTAATCCAAGCACTGGGAAGGCAGACAGGAAGAGAGTGCAAGGCTGCCAGTCTGGTCTACACAGATAATTCCAGCCAAGACTACAGAGCAAGACTATCTTAAAAAATAGAACAAAACAAAAAGCATAAAGTATGACAAAGGCAGAGTCTTTAAAGTCTGACTGAGTCGTATGAACAGATTACATGCATTACAGTTTATGATTCCTTCCTAAAGACAGAAAGACAAATGGCAAGAGCTTTAATTTATGAGATGTTTGTAGTAATGTGGTAATATTTTGTTCGTGATCTAACAAATAAAGCTTGCCTGAAGATTAGAGTGCAGAGCTAAACCACTAGTTAGCCATAGAGGCCAGGCGGTGGTGGCACACACCTTTAATATCCCAGCTCTTGGGAGGCAGAGGCAGGCAGATCTGAATTCGAGGCCAACCTGGTCTCCAGGACAGCCACAGCTACACAGAGAAACTCTATTTCTCAAAAAAAAAACCCAAAAGACAAAACAACAACAGCAGCAAACAGCGCACTGACTTGTCCTTCCAGGACTTCTGCCTCAGCAGCCTCTCTGACTACACTAATCTCACTAAATTTAAATGTGTGCACTCTGTTCTATTCTGTGCTTCACCCCTTTTCCTCTGTGGCTCTGTCTCAGCAACACCCACAGTCTGTGAGTGCTCATCCAACAACTGTTGCAGGGTGTTTTTTGAGAGAGGCTTCACTAAGTTTCTCAGGTTTTTCTGAACTGATTGGTTGGGATTGGCTGCAAACACTTGGTGACCCTCCTGCCTCAGCCACCTGAGTGCTGGAATTAGATGTGCACCACCATGCCCCATTCACTGAGAAACTCCTCATGAACAATACCATTAGAATTCTGACAGCCCATCTACACAGTTTCTCTGGCTAAGTCTAATCATAAAGACGCATAACTACACAGCATGTGTCTCGACTTACATGGGGACATTCCCGGAGAGTGCATCCCTTCACCACTGACTGTGTAACTCACATACAGCCCCAGTAACAGCACTCTGGAATCTAAACCACCTCCTCATAAATCACTCTTGCCAGTGATTGAGCACAGCAGAGATAAGAAAGGTGCCTTTGAATCTCTGTGAGACGGGGGCTTTTCTGATGGGTGACTCTGCTTGGACAACTCCCAAAACCCTTGGGAGAACTTCCCCAGACATACACAGCAGCCTAAAGTGCACATAGTCCATTCCCTTCATCCAAAGTCAAATCAGCACTGGAGCCCAACAGCCCTCAGGGTTCTCAGGCTTCCTCCCCATGTTCTCTCATATTTACTGTACATGTTTCCTACAATCTAATCTAATCCTGTGTCTGCATCACAAGATTTAACTCTCTCAGCATGCTAGCTCTTTCCAGAGAAAGCATTAAGAGCGTCTAAGGATTAAGTGATTGCTCTGATCTTAAAATAGAAACTTAGAAAAGATTCCTTTTTAATTAGGACATCTGCCTCCGGTTAAAAAGTAATGCCATGGATGGTATGGCATATTAAGAATCTTTGATGCATCCTTTTTATTTTCCAACATGTCAAAAACTATTTTCTTCTTCTGACTAAATTTAATTTCAGCTGGCAGTGCTGCTTCCGGCCCTGTCCAGACGCCCCAGTTTCCCCTTGCTGCTGCTCTGTGCAACGCTATTCAGTGTTTCCCAAGGTTGGCTGAACTAGATTCACTTTTCCAGGCAGAACAATGGCCTGGATTACTCAGAAAATGGCTCTAGAGGAGGTAACTTCTAAGTGCTCTTGCTTGAAGGGACACATAACCGACTAAGGACCAAACGCAGAACAGTGGAAACATTTTCTAAAGATGTCACCATTATGCTCTCTAATTCTTGACAGATATTTAGGAGAATGTCTTTTGATTGTAGCTTTCATGGGACTAGCCATTTTAAGTTAAATTGTAAAGTGTAACAAATGTCCTATCTGCCGATACAGTAAGGCCAAATTCACAACTGATAATGAAAACGATCAATATTTTAAAACAAGCTGCATACACACAGACACTGTACCTGAAATGAATGCACAGGACGGAGAATCAGTGGCTGAGCCCTGGGCTCCATCCACAGCACCTCAAGTGCCTTCACTTACTTATCTTTCACAACAAGGTCAATCTTTCTTTAAAAATGAGGATTCACTAACCAGGGCCTCTTTTTTCTTGCAAGAATAAAACATGTATGCATCATGATTTCTAGCTCCAATTTCTCTAACGTGAAGAAAGGGATCCAAACTTTGGTGAGTTCATCTGGGTGTACTACTTTGTTACATCTCAGAACCTGTCTTCCCAGCTTTACACTGTTTTCACTGAATTCAATAGCAACTTTAAGTGCCCCTTCCCTAAGTATCTTTTCAAAGTATCCATATCGATGTTACTGGAAAGGATAACATTTTTGTATTTTACATATTGTTGGATTATACAGTATTCATTAATTTATGCCATCAAATTGATAAATCCAAATGGGATGGGTATACTGAGAATAAATCCAAGTGATTTTTGGAAGGTACAAACTTAAGACAGAAGTAAGGTGTAGTAGGAAAACAATCTCCTGGGCATGTGTGTTCAGCTGACTGTGGGCAGCAAGGTCCCCAGAGGGCCCCTGGGGAGCTTGAAGCAGAGCTCAGCTAAGACCCTCTAGTCTGCGTATCTTGTTTGTTTCAGGCACCAGGTGCCTCTTTTTGCCTTTAGTTTCCCCTTCAGAACCTCCAAGGCTAGTGAGACCAAGGGATTTTACCTCTTTCCCTTTACTGCTCACATTTCTAAGTTATCATTATTTTAAGACAATCTACCATTAATAAAGTAATACTAAGATGTTAATCACCTCCTTTTGTACAGTAATATGAAATCTTATAATTATTTCATTAAGTATATGTATCATTAAGTATAAATCCTATAAAGACGGGGACAGCAAATTTCTTCTGTGAAAAGCCAGACAGTAAACACCTTAGGCTTACATGTGCACCTTACGTCTTCTTTGTCTTGTCTCATCCATGTAGTTTTCTGACTCCTGCAGTGGGGGAGGAGCACCAGACAATACCGAACTTCTCCAGACATCTACAGTGCAGAGCGACTAACATTTGCTTTCAAAGTGTTACAGTGTGCCAGCCACACGCGGGGATGCTTTGTGTGGTTATCTGATTCAATTCACACAGCCTCTTAGTCCATACTATTATTATTACTTTTACAAATTAAGAAATTGAGACAAGAGATTAAACAATCTCTGCACTATTAACAAATGCTTACATCAGAATACAAATTCAGATAGACCCAACTTACTAAGGCTCACCACTTCTGAAAAAGCTTTCAGCTAATGTACCCAAAGATGCACAGATAGTGGCCTGGTCCAGAGTAGTATGCTGACCTGTGGTGCTGTGCAATTTATTAATCTTAAAGAAGGACTGGGCAACATCACATTCCAACAATGAATCTGTAGTATTATACACTAAACACTGATAGGAAGAAAATATCAGACCCTGAGTGTCATGAAACTAAAATTAGGAATCCCTACCTTGCTTTTTCAATAAGGCAACAGAATCTTAATTATGTGACTCCGAAATAAACAATTTTTAAAAATGTAGCAATCAATTTATCTGACTGAACATTAAAATAAATGACATTTTAAAATGGGAGGTCAGGAACGTAGTGCTTGTAGTTTGGAGGTAGCTTCAAGGTGACAGGAGGAAATAGAAATACTCAATATGGAGATGGGATTCATCTGGTAATCAGTGAAACTGAGACAGGAAGCTGATGCTACCGAGTTCCACAATAAGAAGCAGTGTGTTACTTAACACTGAACAGTGTCAGAAAGATAGAACACAACTAACAAATGAGACCCTAGGAGGCTACTAGACTTGTATTTTACATCACTTCCTACCCCTGAATAAAAAACTCTTCACTTCTGATTGGGGCGTAAGTATTGGGTATAAATAAGGACAGATAAAAATATGGCCAATACACAAATATGTGATATCTGAGCTATTTGTCTCAAATATTTGAATATAAAAATATTTCTATGAACTAAACAGAAATGTTCAAATTTGAGCTGGGAAGATAACATGATTCAGAATTTCTATCATAATATGCAAAACAAAGTAGGAAACAAGTCAGATTGTAAAAAAAAAATTCTTAGGAAGTTGCTTTTCTATTAATTCAAATTTCCTTCTGTTACATGGACAAACCATATCATAAATGAAAACCATGTCATAAAGTTTATTTTCTAGGGTATGGAGAGATATCTCAGAGGTTAAGAGCACTTGTTGCTCTTCCAGAGGACCCGAGTTCAGTTCTTAGTGCCCACGTGGTGGCTCACAAACCTAATATTCTAGCTCCAGCTCCTGGATGACCTTAGTCCACTTGGCAGTGCACATGGGGACCACCTGTAAGCACTGAGGACAAGCTGCAAATGGCCAAGGGCTCTGCCTCTCCTCTCTGTCAGAAATAGCTTCAGGAATCCATAAGCAGAACTTTGGTGCCCATAAGGCCTCAAGAAAAAACTGGGTACAAAATGAAGTCAAATTTAAAAGTTTTGGCAAAAGATAGACAGACAACAGACACACAAGAATGCATGTGCACACACACACACCATGGTTTAGGAAACGCATACCTATGACATGGAAAGCATATTGCCTAATAATCTCTATTAAGTCTGCATTTTGGCATAATATCAAATCCTCTGACTGAAATCCTCAGCCTCAAGAGAGAGTTCCTGTTTCCTCATGCCTTATATACCTTTCTGTGTCCTTCCGTCTTACTTCCTCTTTCCGCCCAGCTACATCACTTCCTCTTTCTGCCCAGTTACATCACTTCCTGTCTGTCTGTACAGACCTCCAGACCTCTATGGTTAACTAGTGTTGGGATTAAAAGTGTGTGCCATCATGCTTGGCTTTGTTCCCAGTGTGGCCTTGAACTCACAGAGATCCGGATGAATCTCTGCCTCCCAAATGCTGGGATTAAAGGTGTGTGCTATTACTGCCTGACCTCTATGTTTAATATAGTGGCTGGCTTTTTCCTTTGATTCCCCAGGCAAGCTTTATTTGTTAGATCACAAATAAAATATCACCACAGAAAACATAAAATTCTGAGTATGACTAGTCCATTCAAACTGACAATTTAGAGTTAGTGCGCTGCTGCCAATTCACTGGCAAGTCAACAGGATTTCTGAGTTTGGTAGATATTCCTGTTTTCTGAAACTACTGCCACCAGCTGCTGAGCCTTGAACATTGCTCCTTGGGCTGCGGTTGCTCACTGGATAAAGTGCTTGCCATGCAAGTATAAGGACTAAAGTTTCTGAACCCCAGAACCAAAGGAAAAGCCAGGCAGCTGTAGCTGCTGTCACCAATGCCAGCACTTCCGAGGTAGAGAGAGTGATCCCTAGAGACTGGCTACTGACAAGTTTTAGGTTCAGCCAGAAAACCCCGACTCAGAGTAGAAAGTGATCAAGGTGACAGCTGATCTCAACGTGGGCTTCCATATGCATGTGTACACGTGTGGAGTAACCCACACATACATGTGCACCCTAATATGTACAAACATATGCGTGCATACACACATACATATGCGTGCGCGCGCGTGCGCGCGCGCGCGCACACACACACACACACACACACACACACACACACACACCACTACAAAGTCTGCTTTGTCCTCAGTAGGAACACACAGAGGAACTTCTTATCAATCGTCCTGTTTGAAATGGAGGGAAGAACTGTCTGGCCTCTCAGGCTTCTGGTTGATTCTAGCCCACAGTTGAGACCTGGCAATGTTTCTTTCCCTCCAGTCTCAACAGATAATCTGTATTTCTTGTTAATTTTTTTCTTCTTTCAAGCAGATTTTAGCTACTTAACAATGAAAAACCCTGGCCAAAACAGAGAGCAGAGTTTAATTTGAAACCTAAAAAGCCTGGACTATATCTAAGCAGTCTATTCTAAAACACAAAGTTTTTCAAAAGTACAAGGAAACATCAGATCTCCTACCCAATGCTATTCATGAACATCCTCTATTTAGAATCACAGAACTTGAGCCAAAATGCATTCATATATGCTGTTCATGTAGAAATTATATTTATTACTATAAAGCCTACAAAATAAAAACTGCTTTTAAATACATTTTCTGTGACAGTAGATTTTAAACCTATTTTAGGCAGGATATTTTCTTCTGATTAAATCTTAGCTTCATGTGGATTTGAGCAGATTTACTCGGGCTGAAACTTGCATATGTGTGAGCCTGCAGGCACAAGGCCTGTGTGATGGCCGACCTCTTCTCTGCCAGATTCTGACCCTGAGCAGCTACTGTAGAGCCCTGTGGTCTGCAGGAACTGTGGCTTGAAAAGCACTGAGGCAGGAAAGGACACCACTTTTCTCTGACCCAGTACCACAACACCAATCAATCAATGTCTTTACCTGTGAGCTCTGAAATTCTTCCCATCAACACAAATATCGATGTCGGGACAACATTGTTTCACGTAAAGCTTCAACAAATCTTCTCCTAATTCAGATGCAGGTTCCAGGTCATAATTATCTTTAAGAGAGAAGACAATAGCTTCTTTAATATTATAAACATCACTAAATTTCATTTTCTAATGCTTGCAAGTAGCTTTCTTCACAATTATCTCAATTCAAAATAAAGTAAAAAATTTTAAATCATTTATATTTCCTACTTTGAAATATGTATTAATTAAATATAAATATACCTTAAATATAAACCTTAAAATATAGTTAGATTCAAATATATTAATACTATATGACAAAAATGAATTTACTTCATGAATAATTGAATTAGCAAGAACAATTTCTGCAGTATTGATGTTATTTTTCATACTCAGCTCCTGACCTCCTAAGCTACGGAGTGGACACGGATGGACTGGCCTCCAGAGGTCCATCTGTAAAAGGCCTGGCATGAAGGATGGTTCTCATGGAGATACTGTGGTCACTGATGGGGTGGGAACAAGTCGCCTGAAATCAAGTGTCAGACCCTTGCTTCTCTTCTCCTTACCCATGTTGTTGTTGTTTTTGTTTTGTTTTTTTGAGACAGAATTTCATGTAGCCACACTGTCCTCCACCTACATAGGTAAGGATAATATTCAACTCATGTTTCTCCGGCCTCTACCTTTGGTCTGCCGGGATTACAGGACTGCACCATGTATGGTTTATGTGGCACTGGGGGTCAAACTCAGGACTTTTTGCATTCAAGGCCATCCCTCCTTTTCCTCATCTGCTCCCAGCTATGAGGTCAGCAGTCTGTTCTGCCAGGTGGGCTCTATCATTCAGTTCACTCTGTCTACCAGAGGTACACAGTAAGGGTCTGGAACCCCGAAGCCATGAACCCGTGTGAGTGTGTGTGTGTGTGTGTGTGTGTGTGTGTGTGTGTGTAGTGCAATGCAGTGCAGTGGCCACAGAAGCCATAAGAGGGCATTGGCTCACCAGGATCTGGAGTTACTGGTGGTTATGAGCCACAAGATATGTGTGCTGGTATTCATCTGCTGTAAGAGTTCCTGGCAGAGTTTTTAGGGTCACTTATATATACTGTCATGTCATCTGCCAATGATACTTTGACTTCTTCCTTTCCAATTTGTATCCCCTTGATTTCCTTTTGTTGTCTTATTGTTCTAGCCAGAATTTCAAGTACTATATTGAATAGATATGGAAAGAGTAGGCAGCTTTGTCTTTTTCCTGATTTTAGTAAAATTGCTTTGAGTTTCTCTCCACTTAGTCTGATGCTGGCAATCAGCTTGCTGTGTATTGATTTATTATGTTTAGGTATGGCCCTTGTACCCTGATCCCTCCAGGACTTTCATCATGAAGGGTGTTGGATTTTGTCAAAGACTTTTTCAGCATCTAAGGAGATGATCATGTGGTTCTGTTCTTTCAGTTTGCTTAGATGGTGGATTACACTGCAGATTTTCATATGTTGGACCATCCACACCTACTTGTTCATGGTGGATGATCTTTTCGATGTGTTCTTAGATTTGGTTTGCCAGTATTTTATTCAGTATTTTTGCATCAATGTTCATGAGTGAAATTTTTCTGTAATTCTCTTTCTTTGTTGAGTTTTTGTGTGGTGTGGGTAATCAGAGTGACTATAGTCTCACAGAAAGAATTTGGCAATGTTCCTTCTGTTTCTATTTTGTGGAATAATTTGAAAAGTATTGGTATTAGCTCTTCTTTGAAAGTCTGGTAGAATTCTGTGTTAAAACTGTCTGGCCCTGGGCCAGATGAAAAGATCTCCCATACTCACGGATCAGTAGGATTAACATACTAAAAATGTCCATCTTACCAAAAGCAATCTACAGATTCAATGAAATCCCTATCAAAATCCCAACCCAATTGTGGTGGTATTGTGTTCCCCAAAATATTGTGTACCTTAATAAACTTATCTGGGGTCAGAGACGGAACAGCCACAATATTAAACAGAGGTTAGGCAGTGGTAGCACACGCCTTTAATCCTAGCATTCCAGAGACAGAAATCCCTCTGGATCTCTGTGAGTTCAAGGCCACATTGGAAATAGCCAGGCATGGTTGACACACGCCTTTAATCCCAGAAAGCCAGCCTTTAATCCCAAGGAGTGGTGGTAGAAAGCAGAAAGGTAAATAAGGCATGAGGACCAGAAACTAGAAGCTTTGGCTTGTTAAGCTTTCAGTCTTTCAAGAAGCACAGTTCAGCTGAGAGCCATTCGGATATGGGGACACAGAGGCTTCCAGTCTGAGGAAACAAGACCAGCTGAGAAGTTGGCCAGGTGAGGTTAGCTGTGGCTTGTTCTGTCTCTCTGATCTTCCAGTGTTCACCCCAATACTTGGCCCCAGGATTGATTTTATTAATAAGACTCTTTAAGATTCATGCTACACCCAATTCTTAACAGAGCTTGAAAGAAGGAAAAACAAAAAATCTAGGATAGCTAAAACAATCCTGTACAATAAAAGAACTTCAGAGGTATCACCATCCCTGATTTCAAGCTCTACTACAGAACTACAGTAATAAAAACCTCCTGGTATTGGCATAAAAACAGATAGGTGGATCAATGGAATCAAATTGAAGACCCAGATGTAAATCCACATACCTATGGACACCTGATTTTTGACAAAGAAACCAAAATTATACAATAGAAAAAAGAGGCATCTTCAACAAATGGAGCTGGTCTAACTGGATGTCAGCACGTAGAAGAATGTAAATAGTTCCATATCTATCACCCTGCACAAAACTCAAGTCCAAGTGCATCAAAGACCTCAATATAAATCTAGATACACTGAACCCAATAGAAGAGAAAGTGGGAAATAATCTTGAATGCATTGACAAAGGAGACAACTACCTGAACAGAACACCAATAGCACAGGCACTAAGATCGACAATTAATAAATGGGACCTCATGAAACTGAAAAGTTTCTGTAAGGCAAAGGACACCATCAATAGGACAAAACAGCAGCCTACAGAATGGGAAAAGTTCTTCACCAACCCCACCTCCAACAGAGGGCTCATTTTCAAATTATATAAAGAACTCAAGACACTAGATATCAACAAACCAAATAATCGAATTAAAATGGGGTACAAATCTAAATAGAAAATTCTCAACAGAAGAATCTCCAATGGCCAAGAAACATGTAAGGAGATGTTGAATATTCTTAGTCATCAGGGAAATACAAACCAAAATGACTCTGAGATACCATCTTACACTTCAGAATGGCTAAAATCAAAAACACAAGCAACAGCTCATGCTGGAGAAGATGTGGAACAAGGGGAACACTCCTCCATTGTTGGTGGGAGTGCAAATTTGCACAACCACTTTGGAAGTCAGTGTGGTGGTTCCTCAGAAAATTAGGAATCAACCTACTACAAGACCCAGCTATACTGCTCTTGGGCATATACCCAAAGGATGCTCAGTCATACCACAAGGGCACTTGGTCAACTATGTCCATAGCAGCTTTATTTGTAATAGCCAGAACTTGGAAACAACCTAGATGTCCCTCAACTGAGGAATGGATAAAGAAAATATGGTACACTTACACAATGGAGTATTACTCAGCTGTTAAAAACAAGGACATCAGGAAATTTGAAGGCAAATTGATGGAACTAGAAAAAAAATCATCCTAAGTGAGGTAACCCAGACCGAGAAAGACAAACATGGTATGTACTCACTCATAAGTGGATATTAGCTGTAAAATAAAGGATAACTATGTTACAATCCACAGCCTCAGAGAGGCTAGGTAACAAGGAAGGTTCATGGAGGGACAACCAGATCTCCCTGGGAAGGGAAAATAGAGATTTCATGAGTGGACTAAGGGCAGGTCAGAATGGGAACATGAGCAACCAGGTTGGGCAGGGGGGATGGAGGCGGAGAGTACTGAAAGAGACTACCAGAAAGGGGGCACATTTCAGGGTCAGCTTAAAAACTGGAGCAAGGGAATCTCCCAGGAATCTACAAGGAAGACCCTAGCTTAGACTCCTAACAATAGCAGATATGTAGCCTGAACTGGACATCACCTGTGGTCAGATTGGTACCTAGCCCAACTGTCTTCAGAGAGGCATCATCCAGCAACTGATGGAAACAGATGCAGACCCACAGCCAAACATTAGGCAGAGTTAGGGGATTTGTCAAGTACTAAGCAACAGCCTGGATCCACAAAACAAAAAGGCCTCCAGTCATTTCACAGATAGATCCTCAGTATCTCTAGCATTCATTTGCACACTGCTTACTTCACCTCCCATTAGTGTTTAGTTAAGGCTAGCATATTTACATGTGAGCTAAACATGCACTGACTTTTTTTCTTGTCAGTATTCCCTAAAAAAACGCAGTTTAATAACCATTTACACTGTATTAGGAATTCTCAGTAATCTAGAAATGTGAACATACAGGAGGATATAAATAGACTGTACATAAATCTACACCCTTTTATACCATAGGGCATATAAGCATCCACAGATTTTGGTATCCTGGGTGAGAGAAGGTCCTGGGACCAATCCTCTGTGAATAACAAGACATCAGTAGCAAGTCTTTTACTGCCTCTATTCTACTTTGGACAATCACAGAGTCATCCTTCCCATACACCTCTCCTAACTCCAGTCTCTACCTGCATCCCTCCCTGTGCCCTAACCCTTCCTGTTCCCACTATAGACAAACACACATGGTCCCACTTCTCTGCTCCCAGGCACAGCCAGTCATGTTCACTCTGCTGGACTATTCTCTTACGGCAGCTTTGCTGCATTCATTTGTGTTCTTCTTTGGGATTCAACTGAAAGGTACTCCTGCAGGGCCTGACAGCACAGGCCCACACAGGCCTGGAATTCCTGCTAAAGGCAGGAAGACGGCAAGTATAAGGCTTGTATGGGCTTCGGGGTGAGTTCAAGGACAGCCTAAGCAACTTAGTGAGCTATTGTATCAAAAAGCGTAACAAGGCTGGGGATACAGCTCAGGGTCAGACTTGCCTAGCAATGTAAACTCACTTTGATCCCTAGAACAAAACAAAACGAAAGAAGAAAGACTTTACCTCCAGCTCCAGCGGTACCTTTCTCTGGAAGTGTGGGGTCAGGTTACACATGCTCTATTTGTATTCTCTGAGCAACCTGCACCTAATTCCACTGGCTCTACCTACTAGGCTCAGGCAGGAACACTGTTTTACTTTTGTATGTTTAAGTACACAAAGCAGGTACGCAATTAAAACATGTGATAGACGACCAGAATGACAACTCAGGAATTAAGAGACAGACTAAAGATGCAGAGGTGCAGGGCACATTTCTTTGGGGGAAATATCAAGTAATTAACAGGACTCTGACTCAGTGTAGAAGGGGATTATAGGGTTTTCCCTGGCGTAATGGAGAAAGGGTCGAGGGGTAAATGAGCCTTGGCAGTGCTCTTTATCAACAGGATGACTAGCTACCACACATTAATTTGTCCACTGTTCTGACATTAGCCTTTGTCCCTTATAATCTCTGGGTATAAAACAACAATATCAGTCGGTCTATAAGCAGTTCTTAGGGTTTTGAGATTCTAGTATAAATGGGCCTCCTTCAAAATCAAGAATATTCATTTATTCATAATCAGGTATGGTGAAAGTAATAAGGAAGAATTCTAACCAAAAGTCAATCAGTTTGGTTGTTATTCCTCACAAAACGCTAGTAATAAGATACTACATGATCATTTCATTTCCAGTAAATTCTTAGCATTTCTTAATTTGTTATCGTTGTTGTTTTATAGTGCAATTTCACTGCACAGGAAGGGTAACATGAGGCCTCTCTAGTGTCTCATGGATTTGATGGCAGCTACCTGGCACTAAGGTGCTCCATGAACAATATAAAGTCTACTCTATGATCCAAAGTCCTCAGGTTTCCTGTTGAAATGTTTGCCTATCTAAATTAATCTTTTTTCTCCATCAATTAATAATTAACTCTCAATCTGCAAGAATTCTGACATCTATTTCCACAAGAACAGTTATTCATTTTCAAGATGCAATACCATATGCACTGTAGTACTTATGTACAATGAACATTACACACAACTTACTTATGTGTTTCTTAACCACTTAATACATAAAACTAGGCTACTATTTTTATTAGGTCATAATCTTTTTTGAAATGCCTCATGACAAAGTTTTCATGCTATGGCAACTTTTGTTTCCTGGTAGTTTAAGGAATACATATGCTGTGTTAGAACTAGCCCTCGGCTAAACCTTCCCTTCTTATTGGAATAGACTAGAATGCGAAGTGGTAACACCGAGGCTGAAGTAGCTGGAAAGAAAATGTGGAATTATATGTAAATATATTTGTCTCCAATGACTTGGAGAAATGATGAAGTGACCACAGTAGTGTTTTCCCTTTCTCCATGCTCATTAAAATAAACAACCACCAAATCTGGGAGAGCAGCTTTACAAGCATGCTTTTCTCTACTACATCAGAATATAATTAAATCTGTGGCTATAACATTTTTAAAAATCCAGCAAAATATCTCACCACTGGAAATAAAACTGCCGCCTCCACCAGTAATATCCTCTGGAATTTCACACTTCCCAAGCAAACAAGTGGACGAATCTCCACAGTCCTGAAAGCTAATGTCGGGCTTTGTTTCTGGCATTACACTTTCCACTTTCATTTTTTTAAGAATTTCCTCTTCGTAGTTTTTTATGCTTTTGTTTGACGAATATACAATCCTGAAAGACAAAATATAAAATATTAATCAAAATAAAAGTGTTTTTTTTTTTTGTTTTTTTGTTTTGTTTTGTTTTGTCTTTTTGTTTGAGACAGGGTCTCTTGTATCCCAGGCTGGTTTTGAACTCGCTATGTAGCAGAGGATGACCTTTGAACTTCTGATCGCTCATGTGCTGGGGTTATAGGCATGTATCATCACATCCAGATTATGTGGTGTTGAAGATGTAGTACAGCATTTGCCTAACATGCTTGAGGCCCTACAAACAAACAAACAAACAAAAAACCCAGGACTAGATGGCTTCATTGGTAAATTTTACCAAATTCTTAAAGATTAACACTAATCTTTCACAATTTATTTTTCCAAAAAGTAGAAGAGAAATATGTCCCAACTCATTCTCTACAGCCAGTGTGACTGGTATAAAAGAAGACAAAAGTATTGTAGGAGAAAAAGAATAGGCCACTGTTCATTATTAGTATAAGAAAAACATCCTCAGCTGGGCCTGGTGGTACATGCCTTTAATCCCAGCACTTGGGAGGCAGAGGCAGGAGGATCTCTGTCAGTTCAAGGCCAGTCCAGTCTACAGTGGGATCTCCAAGACAGCTGGGACTACACAGAGAAACCCTGTCTCAAAAAGTAGAAGGGAAAGAAGAAAACACCCTCAACAAAATAGTAGCCACATATAAAAGGATTATACAACATAGCCAACGACGACGATGTACTGCAGGGACTCAGGAGTAGTTAAACAAACGAGAATCAGTATTATACACTATGTAGGCAGAATAAAGGACAAAATTCACAAAGTAAGGCTGATACTTGGTACTAAGTACCTACTGAGGTTGATGTCGTGCGTTTAAAGTGGGTCTGGTTGGCATGATGAGGACGTAAGACTGGAGGCGTTAAAGGACACAGGACTTGAGGGGCTGGGAGCCAGCTCAGCGGGTAGAGCACCTGCCGCACAAGCTTGAGGATCTGAGTTCAGATTCCCAGGCCACACTTAAGAAAGCTGAGCATGGCTGCACATGCCTATAACCAACGTCGGGGGTGGAGACAGGTGCATCCTGGGAGTTTGCTGGCCAGCTTCTGATTTGGTAAGAAACTTTGTCTCAAGTAAGTGGAGTGCTAGAGGAAAACACTCAACGCCTCCTCTGGCCCCTGAGGGCAAGGCACAGGTGTAGGCAAGGCACAGGTGTAGGCAAGGCACAGGTGTAGGCAAGGCACAGGTGTAGGCAAGGCACAGGTGTAGGCAAGGCACAGGTGTAGGCACCTGCACAGGGCCTTGTGGGAAGCAAGAGCTGGTCCGGTAGGAGAAAGCACAGACAAAAGCCTCATTTGTGGCTTCTGTGGGAGGGAAGGAGCAAGATGAGGTGGTAACTGAACAGGGTTAGGGTGCGGTGCTTTGGATAACATAGGCAGGCACATGAGTGAGGGCTGCTCTCTTGCCATCTGCTACCTGGCCTGGGATGTGCAGGAGAGGGGAATGTTAAAATGTAAGAACCAGGTGGAAACAGAAGGTATGTTGGTGTGTACAGGGACTCATGGTTGGCTGGTGTGCAAATCAAAGGTGTGTTCATAGGCAACTCATTTGCTGCATCTAGGAATTAACTAACCCTGGAAGGGGCAGTCTCTCCTCTGATGTAGTGAGAAACTCAGTGAGACTCCAGATACCAGAGCATCAAGACTACATGCTAAATGCTGTAATCTCAGAAATAATTTTTTTTTTTTTTTTTTGGTTTTTCGAGACAGGGTTTCTCTGTGTAGCTTTGCGCCTTTCCTGGATCTCGCTCTGTAGACCAGGTTGGCCTCGAACTCACAAAGATCCGCCTGCCTCTGCCTCCCGAGTGCTGGGATTAAAGGCGTGCGCCACCAACGCCCGGCCAGAAATAATTTTTAAAGGCTGCATGGCTATAGCTAAGAGGCATCTGCTGTAACCTCAGACAAGGGGATGATCACCTGAGCCTAAGAACTCAAGGACAGACTAGGCAGCACAGTGAGATCGCCTCTCAATACGTAAATAAGTAGATAAATTAAAATACATACACAGCTGGAACATGCGCCTGAGTGGGCGAATGTGAGCTTCCATGAACAAAGCCCTGGGTTAAATACCCCCCAATGCAGACAACACAGCAATACAACAAGGAAACCGACCCTCCCACTTCTAGTCCGAAGCAGAGAGGAAGTGGGAACCGCCCTGCTGTGTCGGGTGCGAACTGACCGGCACTTTGCTACTGTTCTGTTACTGATGTTAGACTGAAAATACCAAGGTCCTCTTTCTTTCTCTTCCACGTGCATATGCACTTTCACAATAAACACAAGGTTAAAACCTCCTGGAAAATCAAAGATATTTTATGATCTTAGTTGTAATCTTGAGGTCATAAAACAAGCACTGCTTTCAAATGACACCTGAGTCACACATGGTTTCCACTGTTTATACTCTTAACTCGAGTGCATGCTAAAGTACTTACTGTAGAGTAAAGAGCAACATAAAAGAGTTTCAGGGGCTTCATGGATCAGAAGAAAGGATATAAAGTGAAGCAACTTAAAAACAATTGAATTTCATATAGCAAAAATTCAAAATTCTATTTTATCAAAAGTTTTATTTAAAAAAAAAGTCTAAATCAGACAAGGCATAGTAGTACATGTCTTTAATATCAGCATGCAGGAGGCAGAGACAGACAGATCTCTGTGAGTTTAAGTCCAGTCTGGTCTACATAGCTAGCTCCAGGACAGCCAGGGCTACAGGGTGAGACCCTGTCGAGAGAAAGAAGAAAAGAAAATCTAAGCCAATGTGTTCTATTATAATATGCCCTTTATGCTTTATGAATGACAAACTTCAATGTAATCTGCTAAAAAATTGGGCGGGGGGGGGGGGGGGG
>CABHPP010118976.1:0-26950 GCA_902168425.1 Peromyscus attwateri | reverse complement strand
TTTTGGCCTCTCAAATGACATAAAATAGACTATGACCCAGGCTAAAGAGTACTAGTGAAGTCAAGACTGATAACCTAGATAAACCCATTTCCGCAGACCTAAGACTCAGAACCCTGTACTTCTAGCTAAAGGTCACGAGGGTACAAATCGTTAGCATTGAACTGTTCATCCAAAAATGGAAGAAAGGGGCTTAAATGTGCTGATCTTACAGGTTCAGGACACACAATATCTCCAGTCCCCATCCTTCCTCACTTCACACCTCACCTTCACAGTTTCTAGGTCTCCATTCTGACTTCCTGCTCATTCATTGGATATTCATGGCCTCTCCAAGCCACTGGTTAAGTTTTTTTAATCAATCTTGGTTGTAGCTCATAATCTCTCCATCTATGAAACTTGTTTTAAAAGTGCCAGTATCGTGCAGGGGCAGTGGTGGGGCGCGATTGTAATCTGAGCACTAGGGAGGCAGAGGCAGGAGGATCTCTATGAGTATGAGACCAGCCTGATCTACAAAGTGAGTTCCAGGACAGTCAGGGCTACACAGAGAAACCCTGTCTTGGAAAACCAAAACCAAAACCAAAACAAAAACAAAAACAAGAACAAAAAAAAAAAGGTGACATGAGATAAAACTCGTAAGGTCTAAAAGTATGGCTTTTTCTCCTGAGTTTCCTCCCATCCCTCTCACATGGCTCAGATAAATACGGGAGGCCAGAGGAGTGAAATGTATGAGGGAGGCGAGGGAGAAAAAGGGAAAGGGGAAGGGGGAATTGAACCCGGAGGTCTATCGGCACAGTATCCCAGTACCCTGCCGCAAGACCACACACTGAGGCGTGGTGGCGGTCTGCCTAAACGGGCTTATGGAGCTGCTGTGACATATGTTAACTGCTCCTGAAGTCAGGACTTACAATGTAGCTAGATCCACTTCCACGGACCCAAGACTCTCGCAACCGGTTTAAACTGCCCTCCTTGCGTGAACCTACAGTTCTCTAAACCACAGTAAACTGCCTTTTAAGGGGCCCAACACTTTGAGAACTCCCCTAAAAAATCCTCCTTGGGACCCAACTGACCGTTGGTGGTGTTGATCACGTGAGGAACGTCAATCATCTCTGCAAAGCCATGTAATGCTTAGGCCCAGTACCTGACACATATCACACCCTCAATAAATGTCTGTATTCTGTAGATGTTCTGTGTAAGGTCCTGTGTGGGAGATGGGGGAGAAGATTGAAGAAATCACCCGGTCCATCACTACTGGATATTTGGGTATTTGTAGCGATAGGAACAGTAGCTGCTGTAATTTTTTAAAAAATGATTTATTTATTTTTATTTTCTGTGCATTGGTATTTTTGCCTGCATGCATGTCTGTGTGAGGGTGTGGGATCCTCTGGAACTGGAGTTACAGACAGTTGTGAGTTGTCATGTGGGTGCTGAGAACTGAGGTCCTCTGGGAAGAGCAGCCTGTGCTCTTAACCACTGAGTCATCTCTCCAGCCCGAGCTGCTGTAATCTTACCCATCCTTTATTAATTTTACTTTTGGTTGACATATTTGCATATGTATGGGAAGAGGGTCATATTTGGTTCATTGGCTAATGATACATAAGATTCATTGGGTTTGGGAACAAAAAAGCTCAAAAAACAACTTAAGAAAAGCAGGGAAATCGGGCGGTAAAGGGAATCGAACATTGGGAATCGAACCTGAGGTCTCCTACAGGAAAACCCAGAACTCTGCCCCTAGGCTACATTCCCAGGGGGCGCGTGGGCTCTCAAATGAGTTGAAAAAGACTATGACCCAAGCTAAAGCGTACTAGTGAAGTCAAGACTGATAACCTAGCTAAAATCGTTTCTAAAACTCAGAACACGTACAGTGGGGTACGAATAGTTAGCAGTGAACTGTTTATCTAAAAATGGAAGAAAGCGGCTTAAATGTGCTGATCTGACAGGTTCAGGACACACAATATCTCCAGTCCCCATCCTTCCTCACTTCACGCCTCACCTTCACAGTTTCTAGGTCTCCATTCTGACTTCCCGCTCATTCATTGGATATTCATGGCCTCTCCAAGCCACTGGTGAAGTTTTTTTTAATCAATCTTGGCTGTACCTCATAATCTCTCCATCTACAAAACTTGCTTTAAATGTGCCAGTATCGCAGGGGCAGAGGTGGGGCACAAGTCTAATCCCAGCACTCAGGAGGCAGAGGCAGGGGGATCTCTATGAGTTTGAGACCAGCCTGATCTACAGAGTGAGTTCCAGGACAACCAGGGCGACACAGAGAAATCCTGTCTTGAAAAAACAAAAAACTAAACAAACAAACAAACAAACAAACAAAAAGACCTGATAAATACTACTTTAAAAATTTGGGTACTCTAAACATCTTAAACCCATTACAATTATATCTTTGGATGTATTAAATGTTTCATAAACCTTAAAATTCTAATTGTTCATATAAAACATTTGTTAGAGTCATAAGATTTCATTAAGCCATAAATTTTAATGTTTTACATTTAGATTTTGATAAGCACTTCCTCCCAGAACAGATTCTAGATATATATATTTACATAAATTTTTATCTCATTATATAATTGATAACATAAAATTCATATGATTTCTTCAAAATATTCTTAATATACAATTGTTAAATGTAATATATTTTATTAAAGGTGGAGTATATGTAAATTAATAGATATATATTTACCAACGTTCTCTACGTTCTTTCCTTTTCACAATGATTATTATAGAAAATATAATAAAAACAACAACATTCAAAATCTTGGTTCATAAATGATTATCTCATGTATAATTATGTATATTTATAAACTGTCTACATGCAACTGGTTTTTTTCATAATTTGCTTAGTAACTAATTGGCTTATAATTAAGTACTCATGGAAACTTAAGGTATTAACTTGGGCCAGTTTCTTTTTGGCTCATAGTGAAACTAAAATTTTATGGAACAAAATCATCACATCAGACCAAAAGTGTATATTTAATCAATGTGCCCACATAGGTAAAACAAATAGAGATGGCTACTGGTCCTAATTTTTCTTTAAGACCATTACCATGAGTTTTTAAATTAATTGTTTGATTTGTTTTAAAGGATAAGCTATACATAACCATAAAATTCTAGCTAAGATGTCATCTCCTCAATCCATCCCAATTGTGGCTCTACAACATAGTCTCTACTGCTTGAAGATGTAAATTAGCTTTAAGAGTCGATTACTCCTACTCCAGGATTGTTTTTCCTGTGGGACTAGATAACAAACTCTTTATTCCAAAGATTAAGAGGATAACGTTTGTCTGTGCTTTTAGACATATTTTTCTCTATATATGACTGCATATAAAAATACAAAGATTTTAAAGATTTTGAGAGGCTGGTTTAACTAACTACTGTCTCTTTAAAAACAAATGAACAAATGGTTTTTCAGAATCTTTATTGTAGCCAAGAAGAGAAAACCCTAAGTATTTTTTTAATTGTCACTTTAAAAACCTACTTTTGAGGTTTATACAGACATCTTAGAGCTTACGGATCAATTTATTGTGTTATATCATAATTATATAATTTTAAAATTATTCATGTTTTTTATTAAAGAACAGGAGTAAGTCATAAATGCCAAACTTTATCCCAGTCTGGATGCCATATCCTACTTTTGATGCCTCATAAACACTAAGAAAAGTAAAGGCTTTTATCCCAACAAAAAACAAATCGAGGCATTTGTTATAATGGCTTAGATATTTAACAAATGTTCAACTTAAATTTGGCTAACAAAACAAAAACTATTAATATACTTTACTTGTATTTATAACTGTTAAATATCTAAGATACCGTGTTTTCTGTATTTAGTTATAGCCTTCTTATCTTTCACTTAAAATTACTGCATTAAAAATGTGTTCTAAATTTTGTGGTAATAATAGTACTTAGGATTACAATATGTTGTAAAAGTATAGTTTAAAAAATAAATATTGTTGTAATTAGGTTAAAAAATAATATAATAATTATAAAGATTACAGTTTATTCAATACTTTGAGATAAAATTAATGCTTGATTCTTTACAACAATATTTTCTCAAGTATTAATTTGTGCTTAGTAATGTTTCACAAAAACCGTAAAACAAAGTTTGAAACCGGCTGGGCGTTGGTGGCGCACGTCTTTAATCCTAGCACTTGGGAGGCGGAGGCAGGCGGATCTCTGTGAGTTCGAGGCTAGCCTGGGCTACAGGGTGAGTTCTGGGAATATGCGCAAAACTACACAGAGAAACCCTGTCTCAAAAACATTTTTGTTTATCCTTTCACTAAATGGATATTTAAAACCTGTTGTTAAATGCCTTTTATTCCACTCACAAAGCCTTTGGTTTTTGCTTAGTTGATCATTCATTAATCCCAGCACTCAGGAGGCAGAGGCAGGCAGGTAAGTTCGAGGCCAGCCTGGTCTACAGAGTGAGTTCCAGGACAGCCAGGACTGTTACACAGAGAAACCTTGTCTCAAAAAACAGAGGGAAAAAAATTATAAAAAAATTTTGTTTAGAGAGTTATGCCTATTTAGAATATTCCTACTAAACTAAATATTGATTATGAATCTTTTTTAATGGAGAAATATATTTAAATCTGTTTATAACGTTAAGTCTATTATATAAACAATACATAGTATTATAAAAGACTTACCTATGATAATTAAAATTCAAAATTAGTCAGTGTCTTCCTCAAAGGATAAAGAAAATCAGATGATTTCATCAAATAAAAAAAAAAAAAAAAAAAAAAAAAAAGCAAGGCCTGGTGAGATGGCTCAGCAGTTAAAAGCACTGGCTGGTTTTCCAGAGTACCCGGGTTCAATTCCCAGCAGACACATGGCAGCTCTCCTGAAGACTGTTAATTCTTCTCATTTCTGGGCCTCATCTACATCAGATCCTAGGAATGAGCTTCCTGGCTATAGTGGACATTATAATATTATATAAATAATACATATTTATATAATGATATTTTATCATATAAATAATACATAGCTCCCTGCAAGCACAAAATATGATAATTGGAAAACTGAGAGAACTCCTGAAAGGAAGCTGTGTCTGCAGAGACTAACTGATTAGAATGCCAGTGCTGTGAAGAGACTGGAATGCTGCAGGTCCACACACTAATTACCTTGCTTGGGCTAATTCTAGCCCTCCACTGCAGCCGTTCCTTGCCCATCTCTGTCTGAATGAACATCTTGTGACTAATAGTGAAAAGCCTTTGAGGATCTACTAAATTAGCAGACTACTGGCTTCTACGAAGCCATAAGCTTTGGATTTAATCAGATAGCATCTTAGGCCTATAGACCAGCTGCCTGCAGCTCTCTATAATTGCCTCTCTGATGTACCCATCAATGTATTTTAAGTTTGTCTTGATTTGTGACTTTCTTTGTTCGGCAATACTATAAAACTTCATGAAACTGCTTCCACATTCTAACATGAAATTTTGGGGTAACTCAAATCTGTGTTCCAAGGCCGTGGTTAGGTCACTCAAAATGGCTCCAGAATAAACTAGCCCCCATTCCCTTTAAAGGTGAGAGCTGTAGCGGGCTGGAGAGATGGTCCAGCAATTAAGGGCACGGGCTGCTCTTCCAGAGGATTCCGGTTCAATTTCCAGCAACCACGTGGCAGCTCACAACTGTCTGTAACTCCAGTTGCAGGGGACCTGACACACACTCACACAGACCTACATGCAGGCAAAACACTAATGCACAGAAAATGAAAATAAATTAATTAAGAAAATAAAGATGAGAGCTTTGAATTTTGTATTGACACTAGCTATTATGGTCCTGCTCATTTTGTTAGAATGTTAGCCTACACTTTTAGGCCAGATCCTCAGCCTAAATCGGGCCATGCCTCTGTATCTCTCTCTGAGCATGAGTCTGTGATGTAACTTGGAAGCTCTCAATATATGGTGTCTCCTCCATGCTCCTTGCCATGTATGCTATGCTAAATCATGTGATGTGAAACTTCTCAATACTCCTAAAAGGTTATAAAAAGTATGGCCTTTCCTATTTTCTAGGTGTTGGTCTGAGACTCCTCAAGGAGAGTGCTTGTGGATTTGGTCCAGAGGTCTTCTGGTCTCCCTCCACCATCCCTCTCATGGCAGCATCTTCATTCTCATTCTGTCTGTCTGTCTGTCTGTCTGTCTGTCTGTCTGTCTTGTGTCTCTCCCCACATCCTTCCCTCCCTGCCTCCCTCTTTCTCTTATTCTCACTCTTACTGAAGCTCCCCTCCAAGCTTTAAAGGGAAGCCTCTTCTCCCATTAATATCCAGTTATGGCCTTGAGGCCTTTTAAAGACTTTTTGGTATGTGAACTGGTATTGTCATTGTTCAGGTCATCTTTAAGTAGCTTGTTGAGATTTCCTGGGTGCAGCTACTCTGTCATGTCTAGAAGGCACAATATCACAGCAGACTTCCTGGTCGTCTGGCTCCTACTTTTTTGTATCTCCTCTTCTGTGATGTTTCCTGAATCTTAGGTGCAGGGCTTGTGTTGCAGATGTATCAATTGAGGCTGAGCGCCCCATGATCAGTTCTCTGCATTTTGACTAGTTATGGGATTTTGTAGTGATCTCTATCTGCTTCAAAAGTAAGCTACTTTGCTGAGAGGTGAGAGCTAGCCACACTTATATAAGTGTGGGCATAAGGTTAAGTATTTAAAGTGCAGTTAGGAATTATACGGGGTTGAGAAAGCTGTGGCGGTAGGTTCTCCTCTGAGACCTGTGGCCTCAGTAGCATTGGATGGTTTGCTTGCTTTACAGTACCAAGCATTATTTCTTTCTTGTTGAGCAGACTGTAAGTCCAATTATATACAACTGTAGCATTGGATAGTTTGCTTGCTTTACAGTACCAAGCACTGTTTCTTTCATGTTGAGCAGACTGTAAGTCCAATTATATACAACTGTTGCTTAATGCCAAGATGTAAGTGCCACTACCTGACCTTTAGGACTATCTTGCTGTGCTGATCATTGTTGTGGTTCATAGGCATTACAGCTGAGGACTATTTAATGCTTTCCTCTGTTTGCAACATGTATAGCCACTTCAAATACTATGAGAGCTAGTCCTTAGCGAGGAGACTTTGGGTCAGGTCCAGCTGCATTCATCTAAGTCTTCTGTCCAAAATGTGTGATATCTTCAGTAATAGGGACTTCAGCTCTGGGAGGCCACCAAGGGCAACAGCAATGACTTATATTGTTTGGGGAATCCCTTGGACGTCTCTGACTAAAATACAAAAGGAGGTTTCTCATGCTTGGTCCTGGGGTTTTTGTTAGATATTCTTTGGCTCCAGGGAACATAATCACCCCAAGTGGTATAAGTCCACTGAAACTATATACTTACGTGTATTATATGTACTACTAGGTAAATATAAAATAATATCATTCCTTACAGCTTTCTAACCATCTTTATGACACTAAGGCCCTTTCATTCTTATAAAGTTCATTGAAGAGACTTATCTCAGACTTTCTGAACCAATTGTTGCTGTTCATCTTTTATTAGACTTAACACACTTGTCTTTTTTTTTTTAAAGATTTATTTATTTATTATGTATACAGTGTTCTATCTGCATGCATCCCTACAGGCCAGAAGAGGGCACCAGATCTCATTCTGGATGGTAGTGAGCCACCATGTGGTTGCTGGGAATTGAACTCAGGACCTTTGGAAGAGCAGACAGTGCTCTTAACCTCTGAGCCTTAACCTCTGAGCCATCTCTCCAGCCCCACTTAACTTGTTTTCTATATTAATATTTGAATGTACTATTTCCTTGACCTTGTCCTCCATCCCCAATATTCTTTCCTCTGCTTGATAGTTTACATGATAGACTGGTGCATCCCACTGTTTTATATTCAGTATATTAAGATAGACATTTCCAACAGTTCCATTTTCCCCACCAAATCTCAATTTCTTTCTTGAATTTTTCTTCCATGTTGCTGACTTTTTCTCATACACTTTGCTAACTTTTTCCTCTTTGTTTCTATTTTCTTCTCTATGTTCTGGGCAAATCATTTGCTTATTTGTGTGATTTTTTTAGGTAATTTTCATTTTTCACATGAGATATTCATCTAGCATTTACCTATTTAAGTATTTTTTGAAGTCAGTAGTTGATTTATGGTCTTTTGAGGAATCACATTTGCCTTGTTTTCATATTTCTTGCCTTCTTTGTCAAGAATTATGTATCTTTTAGTTTGACTAGTTCCTCTAATTTTATTTGGGAATGTTCAATATTTAATAGCAACTCTTACAAGCCAAATCCTTCACACCACTAAGGAGAAAGAAAACTCCTTGTATTAGTTACTTTACTCTTCTGTTGCTAAGATGAAAATTCCATGACTTAGGCAACTTAGATAAAATGGAGTTTATTTTGGTTTCTGGTTCCAGGTTGATAAGAGCCCAGTGTGACAGGGAAGCATGGCAGCAAATGGCAGCCTGAGCAGGAAGCTGGCAATTCACAGCCTCAAGTGTAAGCATGATGCAGAGAGAGTGAAGAGTAGGATGAGGCTGTAGAATCTCAAATACCACCCCAATGATGTACTTCCTCTAGCATGGCTGACCACCTAAACCTCCCCAAACAGCACCACCAACTGGGGACCAATTATTCAAATACCCAAGCCTATGGGGACATTCTCATTCAAACCACCACACTACTGTAATGGCAACCATAACAGACTACATGTGATAGAGTTAAAATCAGTTAGATCCCATTAATGCAGCACCCATTACCATAAAACAGAAAATTGAAAAACTAACAGATCGTGTTTTATGGTGTCAAAAAGTACTTAGGATAAACATGGAAAAGTAAATGAATGAGATACAGGCAAGAGAGAGGCAGAGAAAGTCCATGGGCCCTGGAGGCAAAGTTCAAGATAGCATCTTGTTGTGAGGGAGAAAGCACCATTCAGCGCTCCTACTTTTCACAACCTCAGCTACTTTAGCCAAGAAATGGAAACAATCTGTATTTATCTATCAGTGAATACATACAGAAAATATTCACAGTGGAGTACTAGTTGGCTTTTAAATGCACAATATATGAAAGCCTGTTATTTCTGGTAACTTGGATGGGACTGCAGATCATGTTATGTGAAATAAATCAAAAACAAAAGAGAACTAGGTCCTAGTCCCATTTTTAAGTTGTGCATAAAAAACCCCTTGATCTCAGGAATCAGGAATTGTAGTTATTTTAAATTCTCTGTCCAATTCCATGATTTGTGTCATATTGGAGAGTGGTTTTAATGCTTTCATTGTCTGTTTAGATTGTGGGTTTTCTTGCTTTTTAGTATGTTTTGTGTGTGCACATGTGTTTATGTGTACGTGTGTGGCTGTGATTATGTCTGTAAGGCAAATATAGTATATTGCATAGTCATAGCTGTGATAATTACTCTTTTAGTGTGAGTTTTATTTGCATTTAGCTAAGACTTCGTTAGATTCAGTATTTTTTTCTAGGCAGTAGTGGAAAAGGCTTCCCCGGTATAACTTCTTGTTCCTTCCTCTTCAGTGTATCATGATAATGTTTACAATAAAATTTGTCCTGTACTCCTAACAGTGGGAGTAGGGGCTGTCTCTGACTCTTTGACTGGCTTTTGGGACCCTATTTCTCATACTGGGTTGCCTTGCCCAGCCTTAATACAAGGGGAGGTGCTTAGTCTTACTGTAACTTGATATGCCATGCTTTGTTGATATCCATGGGAGGCCTGCCCCTTTCTAATCAGAAACAGAGAGGGAGTGGATGGGGGTGGGGGAGAGATAGGGGAAGGGATGGGAGGAGAGGAGGGGAAACTGTGGGCAGGATGTAAAATAAATAGCAATTTTTTATGAACCAAAAAAAATGTGTCCTATACTCAGTCCTCTCATAAAATGTGAAATACTTCACATTTTAAATTACATTTAAATTTATTCACAGTGTGAGTGCATTCACGTGTGTGTGTGTGTGTGTGTGTGTGTGTGTGTGTGTGTGTGTGTGTACATTCAAATGCCCTGGCATGAGAGTGGAGGTCTGAGAACAATTTACAACTTGTGGGAATTGGTTGTTGTCTTCTAACATGTGAGTTCCCCGGGGATAAATTCAGGCCTTTACCTGTCAAGCCATCCTGCTGGCCCTGCCCTATTCAGTGCTTTTATGCTGATACTGCATACTGAATACTGCCCAGCCACTTGGTTTCTTTTGGTTAATACAGTCATGGTATGTGTTTTTACACTATTACTTTCTCTCTACCTTATTCATTATATATCAAATGTGTTTCTCATAAAGAGCACATAATGTGGTCACTTTAAAATCAGTTTTGATGGCTTTTATTGATCTGTCTGTAACATTTATATTTCAAGAAATAATGTGTTGTGTACTGAAGTTGATATGTTGAAATGTTGACTCAGTATAATGTTACTTGGAGGGAAGTAATAAATGTTGAATTGAGATCTAACGTTAGGCCTCAATATGATAGGATTGGAGTCTTAATGAGAAGACAATATGAGATCACTATTTATTTCCTATTCCCATACAGACAACGTGGTGTGAGAAGCTACAGAAAGAAGGTGACTGTCTATAAGATAGGAAGACAGGCCTCCCCAGAAACTGACTGAAGGAAGCCTCGTCTTTGACTCATATCCTCCAGAATGTGAGAATAGAAGTATCTGTTCCTTAAGACATCCAATTTGTGATATGTTTATGGCAAACAGCATTTGGTAAGACTGGTTCTTCCACTTTATCATTTTGGGGGCTTATTGTTTTGATTGTGCGTATTTGTAGGACTCAGCGTGATAATTTAATCCATGGATTATGTAATGATCAAATTGGAATAGGTAGCATTTCTGTGTCTTTATACAATTGAAGTAATTTTCTGTGGGGCTAGTTATGGAACCTAAGGCCTTGTGCATACTTGGCAAAGGTTTCACTACTAAGCTATAGCCAGAACCCCTAAAATGTTAACACATGTTAACAGTGTATAGTATGGTATTTCAGTATTTCAGTGTCTTCATTATTGAGATCAGGCTATGCCCTACTCTAAGTTACTCTATAGTGGTTTTTCAGGCTGTGCCCTGCACTAGGAACCTCTGTTTTGACTCCATTTTGCTAGAGAAGGATAACTGCAGCCCCTGGGTGGACCCATAAACTGTATCACTGGTCAGGCAACCATCTATCCAAAACAGACTAAAAAATGATTTGTGCCTTGGGAGTAGAAAGGGAGCCATCCTAAAAGTTTATTGTGCAGAATTATGGTTATATCAGGGAACTCAGGACCAAGAACATATAAGACATAGAAATGTAATTTCCTCATGTGGACCTCCTAAAGTGATGGATACCCAATACTGCAATGGATACACGCCAACCTATCATCTGATACCTGGTGATGCTCTCAAGGACTGAGGACTTCCTGACTTTTCCTGGAGCTTCTTCTTGGCTTTGTCCCCTGCTGTTGACACTGCCTCCTGGACTGCTTGCCTGTCCACCTGTCCACCTACCTGTTCACCTGTTTGAACCTGCCCCACCATTTACTTCTCTTGATCAGTTTCCTGCTTCAGACCATGTTTGACCTTGAAGCTGAAGTCTGCAGTTTTGCTTTGAGCACCTTTCTAGTTCATTATCTTATCAATGCAGACACTTCTTCAGCCCACTTCTGAAACCCCTTGAACTCTGCAGCAGCCTCTTTAACTTGTATACATTCTTTAACCCATATGGAGGCATATATATATATATGTATATAATATGTAAACATATAAAATATATATATTGCTGTGTAATGTGTAATATGAGGGTTTCTATTAGAATTAAAATTGGACTAAAGAACCTGCATTTCACCTTGTTCACACTACTGAGGTAGGTAGATTATATGATAAATTGTTGTCATTGAAACAGCTAAACTTTGTGAATTTGTTGTTATCATTAAATCCGGACACTGGAGAAAGACACAAACGTATTTGTCTGTTTCTGGCATAGTGTGCTCACAACACTTTAGCTTTCTGAAACCTTACGAGAGGGGTGTCAGTGCTGATTTCTTGATGTTTATATCCTGTTAGTTCTCTCAATCTGCATTGCATGTGTCTGTGCCTTTTGATACGGTTGGACTTTTTCAATTCACGACTTATTCAGATTCTTTTTTGGCTTCATACTCTTTTGAAACCTCTTATAATACAAGACAAGATGGGAAGAGGGCAGAGCATGAACTAGCACTGCTTTGCATGGTCATGTTCTTTATCCTTGTTGCTGGGTTTACGGTGTTTTTTGCTCAGCTCTGCAAACATTCATACATATGTCTCACATTTTCTTACTTTTCTGCACTGCCACTGAGTACAGGTAGAAATCACACTGTTAATGATTACTACTGACAGAAGGGAAAGGGAGTGGTACTCATGTACACTAGGACTGTCCCCTTCTAACAGTGGTCAAGAGAGGGGAGAAATTCTACTTCATATTGGGGCTTGCTGACATCACAATTGGGGGGTAGTAGAAACGGAGCACCAACTAGCACTGTCTCAAACCACCTTATTGTGCCTGTTTACCAAATGTGGGTAGGACTTCAGCTCTACACTGGGCTCCATTGACACTTGCCAGTGTAGAGAGCAGAATCGGGGCTCTCACCAGCTCACCACTTCACTGTGGTTTTCCATTGCAAGATACATATTGCAGAAGTCAAACCCAAGGTTCAGGAAGTTTCTGAAAAATGTCCACAATCTCATATTCTCAGTGTTATGTATCTATATGTATTTTATTGTCTAAATGATGTTCTACCTCTAAGTTTCCTTCTCTTTCCTAAGTCCTCTGTTCCGCCTCTTGATAATGCCGAGTCTTAGAGACCATTTTACCTTAGGGCCTAGAAAGGAATCCTGAACCTATTTTCTTATATACATCTTTTTGGCATAACATTTCAATTTTGCCAGAAATTGGTCCTACTGATCTTTCTAGATTCTGGGCTTTGGAGTCTAGCTTGTTTTGACCCTTGTTCATGTTCTCTTGAGTTCATACAGAACAAATGTGTTGTCTGGAATATATGTCCACAACTCTTCGGGCAACCCTGTTATTTCTTAACAATCACTTATCAATAATGCTTATGAGCTAGATGATGAGAATATCATAATTAACAGAAATGCACACCCTCTTCTCTATTGAAATTAGCAGCCTTTCATTCTGTGAAGAAAATAAATGAACAAAAGCGTGAAATATATAAAGTATATGTTTATAATTAGTATGAAAAAGCAAAGATAACAGGAAGGTGAATTGATAAAGAAATTGAGTATGGGAGTGAAAGCCTGTGATTTTAAGGATATGAGAAGGTTTAGTTGGATTGGATCAGGGTTTCTGTATGATAGAGAGCTGTTGCGAAGTAATAAAGTGGAATTCATTTACACAACCAGACTACGAAGTGTATCAGGGGAAATATTCGCGCTGTCTGACAGCTCACTATTTGTATTTCTAGCTGCAGCTGACGCCTTTTAAGCAATGTTCCTTCTCTCTATTCATTCACTAAAAGGCATACTAACATTATGAGTGATATTACCCTAAAATTTGAGACAAATTAAAAATGTGAAAATAGTGATTCGCTAATGAGACAGCCCTCAGAATCAGAAGAAGTTCATGGAAAAATGCTCCACCATGTGGGCAGGCACCATGTATGAAAAATGGGCATGAGCTACAGATTAATTGGTTATTACTCAGCCTTTTTTGAACATGGCATGATCAGTGTGGGCTTTCTCATGGACTGAGGTTCATCTGCTGTCACTGTCTGAGACCTAAGTCTGTTATGAAAGTGTACTCCTAAATTGGTTTTTAGATAGTTTACCTCCTAAGTTGCAGTTCATTACATAGGGACTCAATGTGCAGAGGTATCCTAAGCCCCAATATAGAATAACTTAACACATATGTATTTCTAAGTCTATATTATATTTTAGAGAGTCATTGGTGTGTTTCTAAAGATCTAAGGAGTCAGGGAAGAATGAGCTAGAAAATGTTTGAAATTTAATAAAAACATTAGAAAGCCGTATTAGTTTAAACCAGTAAAGGAAATAGGCAAATGGTGGAACCTAAGTATTGTTACTCTGTAACAGAATAGCTATGGATTTGATTGGGACAAAAAACGCCCTGTATGGGTCTTAACTTTTTCATTCATAAAATGAGGATTAACACTCATTTCTTTAAAGTTTTCTCTGAGAACTGAAAGAGAAAACACATATGAAGTCCTTCATAAAAAAAAATGGGTACATTTTCTTTCTACCTATGTGTCTTACCTTTTTTTTTCCCTCAGAACCTTTCATCTTTCAGTAATAAGATATCATCTCAGGCTGGGCAGTGGTGGCCTATGCCTTTAATCCCAGCACTCAGGAGGCAGAGGAAGGTGGATCTCTGTAGTTCGAAGCCAGCCTGGTCTACAGGTTGAGTTCCAGGACAGCTAGGGCTACACAGAGAAATCCTTAAAAAAAAAAAAAAAACATAAAAAGGTATCATCTCCATGTTAAAGACAAGTTTACTGTCCATTACCTGAATGTGTGAAGTGTGTCTTCATGTGGACCAGTACATGTACTGTGTTCACAGAGGCTTCTGCCTTTTGAAACAATTAAAGCCTCGATTTGATATTTTAAAAACCAAATAAATAAATAGTCTTCATCATGTGAATCATGCTTAATCTCTAAATTTTATTCTCTTTCATAAGTCTTCTGTTCCTAGGGACCATTTTGTCTTAGGACCTTGAAAGGAATCCTGCACCTCTTTTCTGATATGTATTCTTTTGTTGTGAGCACTGTGTGTGTGAGTGCCTAGTTGAGAAGTTTTTCTGTGGAAGGTGTACCTGAAGAGAGGGAGTTGGGAATTCAGCAGGTTTTCTTCAGGGTTATTGTGACACAGAGCTGTGTCTTTCCATAGAAAGAACTGGGGCTAACTCCTTCTAGATCCTCACACCAAAGAAGCTGAATGTCTTTGCTGTCAAGGAAGCAAAGTTAATCAAATCAAACCAAAAGTAGCTCATTTCTTTTTCTTTCATGCCTTTCATCATCCTGACTGAGGTAGCAGAAATGCAAAGTACTTCACTGTTCAGGAACAAGTTCTATCTGGACTATAGATAGTCCCAGATCAGGAGCATTTTATCCCTAAGTGAGGTCCTATGATTTGGAATGCCAACCCCTAGAACTTGTGTGTGAGTCCTTGAAATGTCCATAGAGTTGGGGATATTTTCTATGAAAGGATTCTGGGCCTGGGGATAGCTACAGAAATATTAACATTTTAATTTTATGTTTATTTAATAATATTATTCAACTTCCAAGGAATTTGATTTTAGAGCTATATTGCTTTAATTTTAAAAATATTAAGTATAGGTCACATATAGACAAAGCAAATGCCATAAGGATGATTGCATTATTAAAGTGTACACTGAGAACTGTTATAGTTACTGAGAGACTAGACAAAGAAAAATGAGTTCAATTTCTAGTTGTCAGACACTTCACAGTTGCTTAATAGAATTTTCATAACATTTGATACACTAATGTCACAAGACACAGAGAAAAATAAATGTATAATAACTCGGTTTGAAGAATGACCTTTCATGTCAGTGTCAATGCAAATATTAATTTTAATTTGACAGATAAGTCTACCATATTTCATTCAGTATAATGGCAACTCTATTTGAAAAAAAAAAACAAGGAAACGAAGTCTTTCCATTGGATGATCTCACAATCTAATGAGGAAGAAATCGCTAACAGAAATGCACAACAAAGAACTTTATGTGCCAAATTTGATACAGAATGAAGTGTCAAAAGAGAAAGGAGGCAGCAAAATACATTGAGAATGGGGAGTCAAATACAAAAGGAAACATATCCCATTATAAATGGAGAACTATGTAAATAGTTTACACCTGTTGGTGCAGGTACATGTGTGTACGTACCTGTGTACATGTGTGTACGTACCTGTGGAGGTTGGAGTACTACCACCTCAGGTGTCATCCTCAGGCATGCCACCAACTTCTTTTCATAAAAGACCTCATCAATTCGGCTAGACTGGCTGGCCAGTGAGCCCCAGGGATTTTCCTGTCTTAGTGTCCCTAGCGCTGTGAATACAAGTACGTGTCACTGCATCAGGCATGGGTTCTGGGGAGTAAGCTCAGCTCCTCATGCTTCTAACATGAGCACTTTACCAACTGAGCCATGCCCCTGGCCTGGCATCTTAGAGTTTTACCCAGAGGGGAATGGTTCTTTGATTGTATCGCCATACCTGTGTACGCTCCCACATAGGCATAGGCCTGAATCACAGCTAAACAGAGTCTTAGAAGAAGGCTGTGTGATCTAAGCACAAGCTAATGTGAGACCTACCCTAATCTCTCCTGGAAGGCTGTCATCAAAGAGTTTTGTGATCTCTTTCCTGATTTAGAAGGAGACTTTCAGTTTTCGGCATCTGAGGATAAAGCTGTGAAGTTTTAAAATCACAGAGCTGGTATCTACACTTGACTCTTCAGCAACAAACTACCCCACAATTTGTGTTGTCATCTCCTGGTCCCTTTGTCTTGGTGTCATCTTTTTTTGGTGTGTGTGATAAAGACCACAGGGAGCTAACAACTTTGGCTAAAATAGTCATTTTCTTTTCTATGATGACTATTCTTGGTTGTCAACTTGAGTTCCAGGACAGCTAGGGCTACACAGAGAAACCCTATTTTAAAAAAACATAAAAAAAGGCATCATCTCCATGTTAAAGACTACATCTGAAATGAACTACAATCTAGAAATGGAGGGCACATCCATGAAAGATTTTTTTTTTTTAGTTTCAAGTAGGTGAATCCACTTCCAGTCTGGAGCTTTGAAGTAGGAAGACACACACCTGTGATCCGGATCTTGAGGCAGGAAGATACACCTTGCCACACCTTCTGCTAGAAGTCTATATGAGGATGTAGAAGAAGGAAACTTTGCTCGTTGCCCACTTGCCCTCCCCTTGTTAACATATCCATTCCTTCTCTGGTATTAGAGCGTACTTCTTCGGGACACCAGCATATACTGAAGACCAGCTGAGACTTCCAGCCTTGTGGACTAAGCAGCTACTGGATTCTT
The DNA here is from genome assembly GCA_902168425.1 of Peromyscus attwateri. NCBI lineage: Eukaryota > Metazoa > Chordata > Mammalia > Rodentia > Cricetidae > Peromyscus > Peromyscus attwateri. The sequence continues at coordinate 9,948 of CABHPP010118976.1, read as the reverse complement.
GACCAGCTGAGACTTCCAGCCTTGTGGACTAAGCAGCTACTGGATTCTTGGACTTTCTGTTCACAGCCAGCCTATGTTGGATTAACTGGATTGCAGCCTATAATCATTCCAATAAATCCCCTTTATATAGAGAGAGATTCATTATATAAGTTCTGTTACTCTAGAGAATCCTAATACACTGTCCATGTGTGTAAATAGTGCACATCCCTATTTAAAAGCAGCTTATTTTATGTTTGCTGGCTTTTCTAGGCCTTGTCTGTGCTTTCTTATTATTTGTATCCTTCACATATCAGGTGTCAAGGTAAGGCCAGAAAATATACAATGACTGTGATGGTTTGAATGAGAATGGCCTCCATAGACTCCATTCTCTCTCTCTCTCTGCCTCTTTCTTGTGGATCAAATGTAAGCTCTCAGATACTGCTCCAGCACCATGCCTGCCAGCTTTATGGGAAAATGACACAGTTAACAGTAGTTTTGCCAGGCATATTGGCTCATGACTGTAAATCCAGCATTTTGGAAGCTGAGGCAGGAGAATTGCTGTAGACCAGCCTGGACTGCAAACAGAATTCCAGGCCATCTTGGGCTACAGAGTTTGACCCTCTATCAAGCAAAAAATGTGGTAGTGGTGTTAAATGGACACTTCTGATAGAGCCTCAGCCTCTTGGAAGATAAACACTACATGAAATTGTGCAGGATCCACAATCTCTGTTTCTGACCCTTAGGAACACCCATGAAAAAAAGGATCCTTTAAGGACAAGCATCAATGGACATAATGAGCTAGTCAAATTAGAAGCCTCAGAAATGATAGAGTACTTCTATATGCCTATCATTTATGTGGCTGTGAAAAGAAAGCAACTCTAAATGGTCAGGAGAAAACAGCCTTTGCAAAAATGACTAACACTCCCCCTTCCACTCTGTAGCTAAGGTCTATCATCCACATGGATTCAGTTACCTTAATAGAAGTCATTCTTGTCTTACCTAAGCAAACAGGACAGATGTGGTATAAGCCCCCAGCAGTACAATTAAATTGAGGTATCTGATGGGAAGGCTAAGAATTTGACCATTCTTTTGTTAGTTTTGACTGCCCCCAAGTATTTGTTGGTGTAGCTGCTCTGTTTCGTTAGTTTGTATTTCTTGAGACAGACTATTGCTATGTAGCCTCACAATCCTCCTGCCCGAGTCACCCTAGTACTGTGAGAACAGGTATATGCAACCACAACCATCTCTGCTTTAAACCTCACCTCTCTCCCTTCTTCATTTGCTCATACCTAGACAAGCTGATGAGAAACCTGACGACACCCCCTTTTGATGTTTTGACTCACTGAACAATCAATCAAAATTAGATTAAATATTTCTCATTTATACAATGGCTTTAAGAAATAGGAGTCCATATGTAACTTCCTTCACAATTATATAATTAATATGCCCTCATTTATATTAAAATAGGACCTTTAAGGATTGAAACCATTATACAAGACCTATTTAGGCAAGGAAGTGATTGTTTCAGCTGTTTTTCCATTCAACTGCCCAATTTAGCTAGCTCTTAAACTTGGAATGAATGAATGAATGAATGAATGAATGAATGAATGAATGAGTCTTCTTGGTTATAACAGTCTTAACGCCATGGTCTCACCCATTAATAACCCTGGCAGTAATATTATAGTATGTTAATTAATGGATCAATCCAATTGTCAGTTAATATAAATTTGGTCATTGCATGCTGTTGAATGCCTACATCAACAACCTTTTGTCCACATTTTTTCTTTTTTTCCAAAGGGAGGTGCCCAGATAGTAGCTTACCAGCCTTTCTATCTTAAGCAACCTTTGTAGGCAAGACCTAATTGTATCTGATTTTCTCCAGGAGCACAGGCCTAACATCATGTCAATGGCACTCTCCTTTTAACTGATCCTGTAAAAAAATACTTGGGACATACATTCACCCCTCAACGGTGGATTGGTTCCAGGATATCTGCCTCTTCCCTTGAGGCATCACAATTCTCACATGCCCAAATCCCTTATATAAAATCATATGCTATCTGCATATAATCTATATACATCATCTTAATTTTAAATCATCTCTAAATGCCATGTAAAATAGTTGTTATGTGTGCCATTTAGGGAATCATGACAAGAAAAAATCCTTGTACATGTTTGGTACAGGTGCAGTTTTTAAAAATACTTTTGATCCACTGTTGCAAAAACCATGGAAACAACACCTACAGACATGAGCGACAGACTATACAAATACTCAGAAAGATAGGTCATAAGAAAAGGAGGGGCCCTTGCTGCACATGTAACACAATGCCTTAAGTTTCTTAATCATTTGGTAAACTGAGAGCTGCTTTGGTCCATGATGGCCATTTGTTGTCTACTGTCTTCTGCCTAAGACAAAAAACTCAGTTCTTTGTCAGATTCGTGCTGGATGAAGTCACCCATTTCCCAAATTAATTGTCTACCTAGAGACCCCTTCAGGTTCAACTGAATGAAGGAAAATAGGAGTTGGGGCATATTATGAACACGCGCGCGCGCACGCACGCGCGCACACACACACACACACACACACACACACTCCCACAAGAACTTGTCATCACTGAAACAGGATGTCCCTGAAAAATAAAGACTAACCTAAGGATCAGAAGAGTTACATCTTATACTGTAGCTAATGCAGTGTGTGTCCTAATTATAAATCAAGGCTGAATCAAGACACTCCTTTTTGTTTTCAGAGTTTCAGGCATTGCTGAAGTCAAGGAATTCCTTTTCCTTTGTCTGAATATACAATACAGAGCTCTAGAACAAGACTTTAATTTTTGTAATGATGATAATTGAATGCACTCTTCCTCTGAACTGCAACCCTCAGCCATACAAAACACCTTATGAAACTTTCACTGTCCTAACAGATCTCTAATCCCAAGTTTAATTAAGGAAGCATGGTACTGTTCAAATATTTTACTTACCAAGATCAAGGATAAATTATAATAAAATCTTTTACATGCTTGATTGCTGGCAGCATTTAAACCATGTCTTTTTCTGCTTCATGCTTACAAGTTAAGAAAAAAAACAGAGCGCTCTTTCCTTTGATGGCCAACAGAGTTCCACACAATGCAAACTGCCAGCTGGGAACTGGAACCCTTACTCTAGTCCTACACCACAAGCCCAATACAAACTCCAAGTGTCTCCTTCCCTTCTCTAGAAATTTTCAGCCAGCTTTAAAGGTTTCTGAGTACCCCCACCCAACCCACCCCCACTCCATCCCTCACCACCAAAAAAAGGCCTCTTTGTGTAAGTAATGAACCTTTACATGCCTGGTTGATCTGGATGTGACATCATCAGCCTTTTTATTGGAAGCAAATTTTGTATTGGAATTCCTTCTGTATCTACAAGGCAGCTCCAACAGGTGACCTATCTTTGTCACTGCAACTAATCTGAGTCTTAAACTTCTAGTGACCATCCCAGGATAGAAAATGGAAAGCTGTAAGTGACTCCCCTGGAAGGCTGTCATGAACCACTTTCTCAGCTAAGTTTCTGATGGGACCTCAGAGCTATACAATGTAAAACCACTCTGCTGTGGCTTCTCTGCAACAAACTATCCCACAATTTCTATTACAACCATCATCCCATTGTTCTTTGGATCTCAGGATATGTAAGACAAGAACCAAGGAAGCTGTGAACCCTGTGACTCATTCTTTGTAGTGTTAATAAGTCCTGAACTGATTACATATAAAAGTGGCTTCTGCTTTGTATATGGGAGCTTGTTACTACATATTCTGATTACTATGTCACTTATTATAAACTAAACCAATATAACTAGCATACTTGTGTCTACACAGAAGTTGTTATGCTGACTAAATACTGAGGGTATTTAGTAAATACCATGTCCTTCAGTCGTTTGTATCTGGGAAGCCTTCACTGCGTTATCTTATGTAGCTCAGTGGGGCCACTTTTGCACCTAATGAAAAATCACATAATATATGTTATGAAGCTAAGAAGTTAGGAAAATATATCAGAAATGGAAAACTCTGAGAAAATAAAACCACAATTTATTAAAATATTCTCCTGAATAACGAAAAATTTGATCCAAGATCATGATGTCCTTATGGTGTTTCAGCTTTCTGATTTTGTAGAAAGCAGATCTCCAATAAAGTTACGATGTTGTTTTGTACTGTTCATTTGGGGCTTTTTTTTTGGACTGGTATTAGCTGAGACAATCATTAATATCATAAGCACTTCACAGGCACCATGAGTACCATGTTCCAGACTCTGGGAATAAGAGGAAACTCAGAGTCTCAGAGCCAGGAGACCTTACAGTTCAATTGAATAAGGTTAGTGTGAGGGGGATAAAACTGACCCAACAGAGCAGTGGAGTACTGGGAATATGCTGGTATGCTGTACTCAAAGAAATAGAATTTCTCAGAAGCCATGGTTTGCAAAGGTAGGGACTCTAAATACCTGCTGCATTTTACAGACCGGAAAACTGAAGATTAGAGAGGAAAAGTGACTTGGCAGAGGCCATTACAGTGTCTGGTCCCATTAGCTTGGAGCCATGGCCTATCGGGCTCCAAAGCACTATTTTACCACCACTTCAAGTTTCCCTTGGGTCTGCTTGCCTCCACATTTGAAATCTCCTCAAATCAGTTGACCCAAATTAGGAAACAACTTCCAGGGGAAGAGGGGCATTTTCTTTTTTTTTTTTTTTTTGAATTTATTTTATTTTATTTTACAATATAATTCAACTTTACAAATCAGCCATAGATTCCCCCGTTCTCCCCCTCCCGCCCCCCCCCGCCCACTCCCCCACCCCGCCCACCCCCCATTTCCATCTCCTCCAGGGCAAAGACTCTCCCGAGGATTGAGATCGACCTGGTGGACTCAGTCCAGGCAGGTCCAGTCCCCTCCTCCCAGGCTGAGCCAAGCAACCCTGCTAAGCCCCGGGTTTCAAACAGCCAATTCATGCACTGAGCACAGGACCCGGTCCGACTGCCTGGATGCCTCCCAAACAGATCAAGCCAATCAACTGTCTCACCCATTCACAGGGCCTGATCCAGTTGGGGGCCCCTCAGCCACTGGTTCACGTTTCATGTGCTCGTCCCTGTATTCCATCCATCCCTGGTCCCAACAACTCTTGCTCACACAAACCCTCCTCCTTCTCGCCGATTGGACTCCCGGGGCTCCACCCGGGGCCTGACCCGTGGATATCTGCATCCAGTTCCCTCAGTCACTGGATGGGGTTTCTAGCACGATAATTAGGGTGTTTGGCCATCCTATCACCAGGGTAGGTCAGTTCGCGCTATTTCTCAACTATTGCCAGCAGTCTATTGTGGGGGCATCTTTGTGGATTTCTGTGGGCCTCTTTAGGACTTTGCTTCTTCCTATTCTCATGTGGTCTTCATTTATCATGAACATTCCTTGTGTTCCCTCTCTGTTCTTGATCCAGTTGGGATCGCCCACTCCCCCAAGTTCTCTTTCCCTCACCCCTTGCCCCTCATTACCCCCACTCACATCCAGTCTACGGCCATACCACCCTGAATGCGCCCGATCTCGTCTGATCTCGGAAGCTAAGCAGGGTCGGGCCTGGTTAGTACTTGGAGGGGCATTTTCTAAGGAAGATCTCGATGCCTTTTCACCAGGCACCCTTGTAACTGAAGCACTAACCAGCTCGCGTGAGAAAGGCTTTCCCCCTCTCCAGACACAGTTGATTCAAGGCAACTGCTTGCCCTTGGGATTAGAAACACTTAACTATCAGAACAAAAGCTGCAGCTTCACATTTCTTTATCCCTAGGGGGGAACTCATCATCCTTTGCAGGACCTACAGTGCTGTTTGAACTGCTTTCCTGCTCCTTAACCCACAAATGTCAGGACTGAACCTACCCTGCTAATAAAAGCACATCTTTAGTTATTCTGACCTATGTCTTCATTTCCGCAGCCCGTGATCCCCTGTGGTCAGGAATCCTAACTGCTTATCTACTTTTTTTACCTGTCTTCAGCTAGAATATCAGACACCATGTGTAGCACACACGTCTACAACTAATGGGTTTTGTTCCCCCAAGAAACTATTAAAGTGGCATTATATGGATTTTTATAAAATAATCCCCTAGAGACCCTGTCCCTTGATGTCACACTGGTATGAACTAGAATGCAAATGGTTTTCAAAACCTCTCTTTGGCATAGTAGAACCAACCACCATTTTCCAATAGTTGTAAATAAAACCACAATTTATTAAGATATTCTCCCAAATAAAGAAAAATGTGCTCCAATAGTTGTAAATAATGATTTAACTGTTCCTATTTCAGTAGGACAAAGTAAAAGAAAGAGTCCATTCCAGGGCATGTCTCCTTTTATTTCTGTGAATGTGACATCTTATACCAGAAGTAGCATCCTGGAGCCAACATTTAAAAGTCAATCTATAAACTTTTCCCTCCTCACTTTTTTCTCTCTGCATTATATCCTAGACTTAATTAGAAGAACTCCAATATTTCCAGTGATTTTTGATTAACTTTTTTTATTATGGAAAATGTCAAACATACAAAAGCAGAGATGACCATATATAATGAACATCATTTAATCATCATTCAGCTTCAACCATCTTGAAGGCCAATCTTGTTTGAGTATGTCCAGTGTGGTTAATATCTAGATACATTTTGAAGCAAATCCCAGACATTATATCATTTCAACTGTAAATATTTGAATGCAGATAAGAATTCTTTTCTCCAATGTAACAACAGTATTATAATAATCAACATGAAAATATCTAGCCGATGCTCAAAATATTCTAGTTGTCTGATAAACTCATTCATCTTACAGTTTGATCAAATCAGGATCCAAATAAGATCCATGCAAGTATTGATCACTCTCTGAAGCCTTTTTTCAATGCACAGGTTTCACCACCACCCTTTCCTTTCATCCTTGTGACTTATATACTGAAGAAACTGGATCATCTGTCCTGTGTTTTCTTGAAGTCAGGATTCTATGAATCTCATTTGTTTGATATACAGTAAACTGTTTCTCTGTCTCCTGAATTTTCTACAGAGGAGAAATTACGTCTAGAGGCACAGTTAAATTTAGGTTCAAAATTTTGGCAAATGTAGGAGGTACATAATGTCTGGGATAACACAGACATATGAATATGAATCTTTGCTACTATCTCACAGCTGCCTTGAAATAGTTGGGAGACACCTGATATACAAAAGCCACATATATGCTAGAGAGATTAGAAGAGGGATGTTTTACCATTCATTATCATTACAAAATATTAAACAAATATTCAGTGACGCCTACCATATATCAAGTAATGTATGCTAGATATAAAAAGACTAAGAAAGCAAGTTCTTTGCATTCAAGGTCATATCTGATGGGGAAATACAGACAAAAGCACAAAAAGGCCACAGGTGCCAAATAGACTTCTGTACAGATACAGTGGTAGTGCAACAACCTGAAGTCTAGCCATTGTTAATAACAGGAAAGCAGTGTCCAAAAGCATAGGGTGAGCTGTGTCCTTGGGGATGTCAAAGAGCTCACCTGTGCTTCACAATTCCATTCATCATTGGGGTCACATACTTGATTCTTTCAAAGTAAATCTGAACAACATTTATTCCATTCACCTAAAAAAAGATAATCTGATTAATAAGGTTTTACTGGTTTGTCCATTCCTGTAGAGTCTAGACAACAAATATTTACTGAGGATTTAGTATGGTTCACCAACCCTTTCTACCGGAAAAGCCTGCAGTGAATTATCCAATGTGGTTCCACTGTAAGCACAGGTGAGAGCCTAAAGAAAGAAATTCTCCCAGGTATGTTATGAAGCTTAAAAAAGAAAGAAAGTCAGGAATTCACTGGTAGTAGACATTTCTAGTGTGTGAGTCAATGACAAATGTCTCCGAATTTTAGCCCGTTCTGAGGCCCTGGAGTTATGCAGGATTCAGGTTGGGTCCTAGTCCTCAGAGTTCATATTCTATTAGGAAAACAGTTAGTTAGGAACATAACTACAATAGGTGTTTCCACAAAAAGATCTCTGAGGAAAAAAAAAAAAAGCTTGGCTAGCTGTTAGTATTAAATACGTTCTAAGCATCTTCACCTCCTTTCCCAGTTATCAATGTTCCTTCTCATAAAGGAGCTCCGTGTAAAGGAAAGTGAGGAAAGAAGCAACTCCAGCTCCAGAGCCTGTTAAACCATGTGTCCCATGCTGATATCTGACAAGCTGCCTGTTCCTGTTCTTACAAACTTTCACTTTTACTGATACTTCTAAATAATGCTTTATAACAATTCTTTCCAATGGAACCATACCAAGGAACTACATGTAGCCATGTTTCAGCCCTTCTTGCAAAAACAAAAAACCAAACCAAACCAAACCAAACCAAAAAAACCCAAAAACGATCTGATCCACAAAACAGGTTTCTAATACATCGTATACCTGCATCAAACATATCAAAATTCCTTTGACTTCAGCATGACTTCAAGCTTTTTAAAGGATAAGCATAGGCACTTGTCCAGTGGAGGGAAAATCAGCCCTTTAAGACAACATGCTGAAAACAAACTTCTGTTATCTTGTGTAAACATCTTACTATCTTTCAGCAGTACACTGGATTGGGGGGAAATGGGATGAACTGAAAAATTCAGCCTCACTGCACTCAACATGTAAAATGCATAGGCACTAAGTAACCCCTCCAAGGAGAAAATCACACCTGTGTGTCAAACTTTTGGAAAATATAAGATCCTGACAAGATTTGCTTTATTCCTGTGTCAGCTGTTTTATGTGAACTTCCTGGAATTATTCTATTAAAAGGCAAGATCATTTGGAGGCTTTCATTTATTTCTTTTCTCAAATGAACCCCAGAGAGGATATTTAACTATATAAATTTGAATTTAAAGAGTGATAACTGGTTTTTCCTTGCAATATGGAAATGGGAAGTACTGGAAGGCTGGAAATTACATGAACAGTCTCTGTGGATCCCAAAGAAAATCTCATTCAACTGTACTGCTCAATCCAAATGCTTTTAAATGAAACAAAGTATGATTATAGAACAAGATTGAAATTTGCTTAACTCAAGTCTCCTCAAATTAGTCAAATAGAGTTCCACTGCCAAATATAATACTGTGTATTATTATCTCTAGAATATTACATTGTAGTAAAACCTCCAACATATTCCTGGCGTTTTTAGATGAGAGGTATTTTTATGTATACAATACAGAAATAAAGCAATAATCTGTAAGATTGGTGTATAATCTTTAAGACTGAGGTTACTGGGAATATCTATTCAGTGATTTAGGTTACCCAGTAATTAGTGAAAACCATATTCAATAATTCAGCATTATTTAGGATATCAAATTACATGCCTGGTTTATAAAAGCTATAATTTTGGTAAGCAGGTTTGTACTCATTTCTTTGACAGTATCTATTTTGTTTACTACACATATATTACTTAGAAGGATTTATGTAACAGAGAACCATGGGGGGGAAGGATGATATTCAATTCTGTGTGTACCAAATTTTGGGAAGGTAACCTATAGAATAAAACGCATAAATTAGTGTCACCATCCATGTATATTTAATACAGGTTTGTAGAATACATTTAGAACGTTGGTAGATATATACCATCCAGTCATATTCACTGTGAAGCCTGCGAATGAGAAAACAAGGGGAAAAAACCATAAAAAGATGCCCCACCACCACCACCCGCCAGCTGGTAGGACTCTAAAGGCCTCCACTAAGAAACAAACCACAAGCCTGACATCAAAAGCGCGCACGCACACTCACGCACAAACACATGTAAAGGGTGTTTAAAGGAAAAAAACACCACCCAAACAAAAACATCACAGGGCAGACAGACACGCACGCGCGTGCATATGCGCACACGCGCGCGCGTACACACACACACACACACACACACACACACACAAGCACACCCTTTATGAAGAGCAGGGCAAGCAGTTAAGGCACCTTTCACGAAAACCCAT